>JAQGCX010001277.1:0-11586 GCA_034700205.1 Plectus parietinus
GGTTGGCAAAACGGCCCGTTCAAAACGGACCGTTCAAAGTATGCGCAGCCCTTTACTGACGTGTGCGGTGGGCGGTCTTAAAGCACTTTTTCAAAAAATGCTTTAAAGACTTTATCATTCCTCAACTTTTTTCACAGCGATATTAAAATATCGCATCTTTGTGTAATATCGATATATCATTATAAATTTAATATCGACATCGATATCGCAAAAAGGGGTAATATCGATTCCGCGACATGACTATCGTCGTACCGGACGATAATTATTTTAACCGGTATCTGGACTCAAATTGATCGGTAAAAGAGCCGTGGCAGAAAAAGGCTGGTAAAAACACTGCTGGCAAAAAAAAGGCCGGTAAAACAAGAAAAATTACAATGGGTAGAAAACGGCCGGTAAAACCAAAGATCGTATGTCTGTCAAACTAACAAAAAACAAAATAAAACCGCTAAAAAAATAAAAACAGCCAATTAACGTCAAAAGAAATTCAGTCACAATAATTGGCGCTACGAACATTTGCAAGGTTACGCTCATTCTTTGTGGTCTTAAAAGTGTGATCCTGCTTGCGCGAAAAGCACTCACTTGGTTCCTTCGACCAGACGGGTATCAACTAACTGGTTGACTTGAAACACGTGCATAAGCGCAATATCTTCAACGGAAATTTTTAAAATTAAGAGCCTAATGAGCCTAACCTTGCAAATGTTCGCTTAAATGGTAACGCTAATTATTGTGACTGAATTTCTTTTGACGTTAATTGGCTGTTTTTGTTTTTTTAGCGGTTTTTTAAAATTTGTTATCTGTTAGTTTGACAGACATGCGATCTTTGGTTTAACCGGCCGTTTTCTGCCCTTTGTAATTTTTTCTTGTTTTACCGGCCTTTTTCTACCACGGCTTTTTTACCGGCCGAAAAGAATTTTATCACGTCATACCTGCACATTTGCAACACCCGCAGTTCCATGGCGACATATTTCGGAAGAATCGTGCGTGTCAGCTGCTTCAATGCGAACTTGACGTTTTCGTCTTTCTTTGAGTGAACCAAGAACACAGTGCCAAAAGTGCCTGAACATTCAATAAGCGAAATTTGATGAGTCCCGATATCGCAAGAACAAATTCGACTTTAAGGCTGATATTTCAAACAGATCGTTTATTCTCTTTTCAAACAATAACGTGGATTTGTCATAAAAGAAATAAACTAAGCGAACACACAATAGCAGCAATAGAGTGGACGAACAGACCGACCTGATCCTATTTGTTCCTTGACGTCGAAGTTAGCTTTGACCCAGGCGCTAGTGCTGGGGTCTTCGTTCTTGTTGCGCGCTTGCTGCGAAGCGTCCGTGATGTTCTCCAAGTCCAACATGGCCTCACTTAGACAAACCGCAGACCATAAATTTAGGCCACAGAGCGTCACATTTGTCAGACCGACTGACTAATTTCGCGAGGTTGCATTGTTGTGATTCGATTTTTGACGAAAGAAGGAACGCGGTTTTTCTGTTTAGATCGTACATTACTACAAAATTTTAGTCTTCATTGAAATGGATTTTGATTGTACTTGAGCATCACGTCATTATTACACAAAAATTGTCGAAAAATAAAGCAGCGATACGCATATGAATTCTTGATGTTAAACGCAACCCGAAAACCTCTGAAGATGTAGTGTGTAATCGCAAGAAGAGAACAATTGGTTGCTTGGATAGCCTGATTTAATATCATCAACAAGCCATCAATAGCTGAGATAATCGCTGAAAATAGATCTGATTATTAGGAGTGACACAAAAATAGTGCTGAATTCGGTTCAGAACTCGTGTTCTATGTCAATCTATTTTTGGCATTTGCTTCAGACGCGGGCGTTGGTGGTGAAACTGAAGAAGACAGAATGGCCGGCATCATTCCCGCAGACCTGCAGTGGCAGATCATCCGAAACAACTCGTGCTTCCGCCGTCGCTGCCGCGGAATTCCCAAGCACTTCTCCACTGTTCGTTTCTTTTGCCTAAATGAGTTATTGGAGCGTTTGTTTTGTAGGAGCCGTTCAATCTCATGGGAGTGAACAGCATCCGGTACAATGGACTCGTGCACAAGAAGGCCATCGACATCCGTCCCACTAAGGACAACAAGGGCATCTTGCTCGTTACCAAGAATATCAGTACGTTTTTTTTTCTTTTTTTGACTTTCCAGTTCCGACTTGCACGCAAAAATTTCTCTTTCTGCTAAGTTTCGTGACAACAGATAATCGTCTTCGTTAAATTACTTTACACGTAGCTGATGTACCTTTGCGAATATGTTCACTGTTTCGTGCTTCTTCAGGGAAAGGTCGCAAGCCGGCAAAGTCAACGACGACGGTGGCGCTGAAGAAGAACAGTCGCAAGGCGCTGAAGAGCGTCAAGAAGGTCGCCAAGACCTACCGCGGATCGCAAGTCATGGTTAGTTCCTATCACTATTTCTGTTCACAAAATAAGAAATCAGCGCAAGCCCGTAACGCCAAACTAACTGGACGGTGGCTCGTATAAAACCATTGTTTTTTGAAGATTGGACCTGTCGGTCTTGAAGCTAATTCTTCGTTATTATGTTTTCTTTTGTCCCTGGGGTTACGTAGCGAGCGCTCTGTGCATCTGTGCTCTGTTGGGTTAGATGAAACTTGAGCTTGTGAATTTACTGTTTCATCGACCAGATATCGTAAACTAGAAAGCTATTTTGTTTTTAACCGTAACTTGGCTCGATCTGCCTCTTCATTTGACGCAGCCTCATGACCGTCACATTATATGCGTCATTCGATGCCATTATTATTTTATGGCTCATTATAGATTTGAAATTTCCGGTGAACTGCGTAGACAGTTGAATGCGTCATCGTGTCATTTTATATTATTTTTAATTGTGTGCCCTGACAATCCGATCTTTGCTCTAAACGCATTCCCACCAGTGCATCCTCGGGGCGGAAATCTAGTTTGTAATTTGAATATGCCGGAAGCTACTAAGCGGAAATCGGTCACTGTTTTGATGAACATAGTTTGTTGGCAATATATATTATATTTGTTTTCGAATAAGCCCCGATCTAGCCATAGACATTTTGTCGGGCGGCGCGTTCTGTTTCGCTCAGTTTCGAAGCAGACGCGGCCGGCGATGGCGGAAGAATTAATGCATTGGTTAGAGGGTGATGATTAGCCAGTCTTGTGCCAAACGAATGCATTGGCGACCGCAGGCGGACAGACCGGGAGTGATGCGACGGCTGAGGTGTCGTGCAGATGTTTCTGTGCGTGCTTGACGGTGCTGTGTTTCAGCTGGCGCAGCGTCGAGCGTCGCAATTGCTGCGTGCCCTGAAGCCGGTCGCTTCTCGTCGAGGCCGTCATGTCCGCAAGGTGAAGACGGATGCCTAATTTACTCGCCGCCTCTAGGACTTGCGGTCGTCGTCAACTTCCGTCTGCCGCCGCACTTATTCCTTCGCGCGCAGCAAAGTGTCGTTGACGCATTCGACCCTCGTTGTTCCGTTGTGTTGTTATGTCATGAAAAAGAGACTTTCTCTCCGTGTGACGCAACGTTGTCGGTCGTTTCGTCTCGCCGACTGCGCACATCACCAGGGCGGGTGGTCTTGGGGATCGACGCGTTGTTGGTGACGATTAGCGTGCTCACGTCGACTCGCTGACCGGTCAAGTCTCCGGGGAAGCATCCGCCCAATAACTGAGCGACGTCGCGCTCAAAATTGATTACCTCTCTGCGGCGACAGGCGTTCCTCGCCAGTCTGTGAATTTTCGTTCGATCGGCATGCGTCCATCGGCGCGACGACTGGTCTTCATTTTGCTGGTCGTCGCCTGCGCCGTCCACTCGGCCGCTGCCGAATGCCACTACGATGTGCCGAGTCGGTCGCTCAAGTGCGCTCGGCTCGACCAACTGCTCGCAGTCGACAATCGTACAGCCGATGCTGTGGAATTTGTGAACATTGTCGGCGACCAAGTGACTGGTGCGCTGTTGCGAGAGCACGTCTGGCGACTGTCCGTTCTGCGCAGTCTTACAGTCACCGACGGCGCGCTCACGACGGTCGAATGGTTCGCCTTCCAGTACAACGATTACTTGACGTCGGTCGACCTAAGCCGGAATCTGATTACGCAAGCGCCGTGGCAGTCTTTCAGTCATGTGAAGCAGTCGTTCAAACTCGACTTGACCGGCAATGTGCTGGACTGCGCCTGCGTCAACTACTGGCTGGTGGTTCAGGCCGAGCTGAACGCTAAACGAACTTTCCGCGCTCGTGACGGCAGCGATTATCAGCAGTCGACCACACACATGTTCCATTTGCCGGCTACCGTCAGGCATTCGTCGCCGTGGTTGGCGAATTGCAACTGGACGGAGCCAGATTGCGCCTCAACCAGTATTCGCGTCTCATCGCAGCGCTCCTTGCTGCTGACCAAGGGTCGAGAATTCCGTCTGTCGTGCCGCTTGAACGCCAGTCCCGCACTGCCGACGACGGCGAATCGCTTCCCACCGTTCGAATGGATCAAGATGGAGTCGAGCGAACGACAGCCACCTGTGCGGATAAATGTGAGCGGCGCCGACTTTTCGCTGACGGCGGTGGCCGACGAACGCCATCTCGGCTGGGTGGCGTGCAAGTCCTGGTCGACGCTGCTGCCGGTGTATGATCTGTTCGATGTGGCAATCGAGTCGGGCATTATGACGCACGTCCGGTCGGTGCCGTTCACTGATCGCTCGCGACGGGCGGACATCACTGTCATCGGCTATCCGCTCACCGAGCTGAACATGACCGTTACGCGGCAGATCGACATGCGCGTCGAGCACTTCGACTACAACAACACTTTGTTCTATGGGCGCCAATCGGAAGGATCGGCCATGGTAGTGCTGAAACTGAGCGGCAATCCGCAATTCTTCAAGCAGCTGTATCGGGTATTTCCGCTGTCGTGCGGCATCATGCAGTGCCCGGACGTGATGTTCGGCAACTATTCGCTGGTGGTGTGCAATCGCATCTCGTGCAATGCCAATCACTTTTCGCTCCTTCCTCCCGTCCATACGGACGCCACCGTGTTCCCACTCACTTCGTCGCCATTGACCGAGTCGCCGCATCCGCCCACCTGGCTCGTGCTCGTCGTCATTGTCACCGTTCTCGCCGCCTTCTTCGCCGGTGTCGTTTACCTGAAACGAACGGGTCCGAAAAAACGACACGGCTGGGAGCTCAGTCGGGCCACGGAGGAGTCGGGAATACCATTGCAAATGCGCAATTCCAATTATACCCTGCGGGAAGTGCCTTACGTTCCGAGACAGAGTCTGAAGATCATGGAGGAAATTGGTCAAGGAGCGTTCGGCGAAGTGTTCGTCGCAGAGTGGGACTGCTCGGCGGACAAGGTCGCCATCAAAGTGCTCAAGCAGTTTCACTCGCACATGCAGGAAGAGTTTGAACGGGAGGCGGCGCTGATGGCCAAACTGCTTCATCCACACATTGTGCGCTTCTTCGGAGTGTCGCGCGACGGCGATCAAAACCTTTTGCTCATCTTTGAGTACATGAATTTGGGAGACTTGAAAACGTATCTGCGCAAACGAGGTATTGATGCTCTTATTGCAAATTATGTCAAACAGCATAATTTAGGGCCAAACGCTCAACTGGTAGCCGCAAAGAACGAGCGCTTTCCGCCGAAGCTGAAACAACGCGAGCTGATTGACATCGCCGTGCAAGCTGCGGAAGGACTGTCGTATTTGACTCAGATGCACGTGGTGCATCGGGACATTGCAGCGCGCAACTGCCTTGTGTCTGGAGATGTGGACGACGACGCGACGGATCAGAGCGATCGGCCACCGATCGTGGTGAAGTTGTCGGACTTTGGGATGTCGCGTGACATCTACAGCGACGAGTACTACAAGATTCGCAACAAGCGCGCTGTACTACCGGTGCGTTGGTTGCCGCCCGAGTCGCTGGTGATGGGCAAGTTCACGCACGAGTCGGACGTCTGGTCGATGGGCGTGACGCTGTGGGAAGTCTTCAGCTACGGGCACATACCGTACGGTCACATGTCGAACAGCGAGGTGCTCGAAGCCGCCACAACCGGTTCTCATCCGAGTTGTCCGTTTGACTGTCCCGAACCCATTTTCGCCCTCATGAAGCGATGCTGGGAACGATTGCCCGCAGATCGAATCTCACCGAAAGAACTGGAGAAGCTACTGCGACAATTAGCTGCCGAAATTTCCACTAATTGTTGAACTCAATCAATGACTCGCAAAATTTTATTTGATTCGCAGTTCTGCCGACTTAAAACAACCTCAAAATACTTATATGAATGTGATTGATGTGCAACTCTAACCTTGCAAACTACGCCAATTTTTTGTTTGGAACAGTTGCGTGCAAGTATTACTGTGGCACAATTGAGCATGAACTGAAAGGTCAATTGCGACTGCGTCGATCAGTCAAAGTGATGTACGTGTGGTTTCGTCCCATTTCGCTGTGATCATTACCGCCGTTGCTGAGTTAGCAAATGGCGGCGGTTTAGAATTCTAATTGTTGCAGATGTTTTGCCCGCCATGATGGCGCCGCATTATAGAGCACAACAGATCACTCCGGTCGGGTATCTTTGGCGAATGAACAGCTGTTTTATTTGTGCATAATCGAAACGGCAAACAGTCGTTTCTGCTCTGCTACCACTGATTTATTCATGGAATGTAATTGAGATTGAACATCTGGCGCAGTATTGAAATTGCCGATTCTCCGGTGTCGCATGACTTGATCTGGTTAGTAGTGGAACACACCGAACACTGTAGCGACGCAAAATAGACTATTCTAAAAGCAGAACAGTGAAGCCGATTGGCAAGGAACAGGACGACGCTACATTGATGAACATGTCGTGAGCAAAGTTGTCCGTATCGGCATCCCAGTAGCATCGCGCCGACATTCTGAATGTATGGAATCAGATTGGCAATTAAGAATCAAACACACTTTGTCCCTTCTCCGCGTTGTTCGCCGATTACAACCTGCACGATGAATTTGTATCGATCGAGTTCCTGCACTGAAAAGCACACTTCTAATGAGTCACAGTGAGAAACGGACGTTTCATTCGCGCTCGGACGGCGTCGGCGACCGCAGTTGTCAGCTGGTGAACGGTTTTCGGGTCGTAATCCTTGTCGGAGAGTTGCTCGACAAGTACCTCGTGAAGACAGCCTTGAATAATGGTCGGACGAAATCTGAAACGACATTGTACGGGACGCGTCGGCGATCAAAGATCACGCACTTTTTCTGAAAGTTGGGTCGAATCACATAACCCGTACTCTCGGCACTTTGCGCTCGATCCTTTGACATTTTTTTAATCCGGATTCACTTGACGCACGAGATATTTTCGTTTTGAAGTCGCGTGTGTGACTCAATTCGGTACTGAGAAAGCAAAATTTTAGTCCACTGTTACCATGGTAACAAGATGCAAATCGAATAATGAAACATGAGAGCCAAAATAAATGTACAAATACACATGTAAATTTCAGAATCGGAAGATCATATTATTCTGTGTGAAGAAGTGACGGGGAAAATAACAGAGCGTCACTATTGACATTTTTGGCCATGCGCATCTTCGTCAGCATCGAGACAGTTTTTCGAGCAGTAGAACGCGCCGAGACACTTTGGGCAACCGGGGAACTGGTCGGGTTGTTGCTCGAGCATGCCGCAGTGCGAGCACAGCTTGAAGCCTTCGTCCACCTTGGTCTGCGTGTAACGGTCGCCGAAAATCACCGGCACACCGTGCGGTTGCCAGCACATCAGAACGTGCCGGTCGAAGTCGGTCAGTACCCATGTTCGGTTACCTATAAATGATTTGATCAATCCAACAAGTGTCCAAAGAATATGGGAAAGTGGGACGAGTGAGGAGAACGTGAACGCACCTTGGAAAAACTGCTCGAAGAGAACGACGCGGTCGTCCGGTTGCCATTCGGGGTCTTCTTCGAAACGAATCGACTTCTTCTTCGCACTTTGCACCTTCCAACGTTCCTGCAGGGCGGCGAAGATGCGCATGAACACAAAATAGGCAATTTTCTGTTTCGCAGCCGAGTAATAGGCGCGCATCTCTGGTGGACCGAAAATGCGTCGGAAGGCATCTCGAGTAGCGGGCGCGAAAAATGGATGCGTCTCTTCGGAAATCTGCACACCGGACGCCAAATCGTCGAGCAGTTGTCCGATCTCGCCCACATTCGCTATTGCGTCCAAGTCGTTTAGAATCTGATGGGCGGTGTCGCGGTCGCCTTCCACAATGGCACGATGAAGGTTAATGAACGCATCGTCTAACAAAAATACGGTCTCTTCGTTCTTGCTGAAGTAGTTCACGACATAACCGCGCACAGAGATGATGAGACGCGACCACCACAGCTTGGTAAGCGAGTTGAACATCTGGTCAAAGATTTCGACGTCCAATTTCACTCCGCTGACGGGCAGTTCGGTGTCGAGACATTTGGTTTTGCCGAACAGCTCGGTATCCTCCATGGACACGGGCAGGGCCATTTCGCTGGCCGTATGAGCGCGTGAGAGAGCGCGTGAGAGAACGACTGAAATGAGCGATACTTTCGCGATCCACCAAGGTCGCTTCAAGGTCGCCACACTCGCCGAGGTACAAGAGAGACGTTTATGCGACAAAGCGCGACAACGATCAGGACTGAGCAGCGGCCAGTGGCGGCGCCTTAATGCCGGCGACAAACAGGCGAATGACGCGTATTCCACCGCCGTCGCAACGCGCAGGGCACCAACTGGCCGCTGACTTATTTGTGTGCGGCAATGGTCTCACTCATTCTGTGATTCATCCACCTGGTGGGTCCTGGCGTTCTCGAGCACGCCAACCAGTGTCGCCTCGTCGCCCACGCTTTCAGCCCGACGAAGACACTGACCTATTTCAACACCTGCGACTGGGCGTTTCTCCGATTCGACGCGGGCAACCGTCACTATGCTGGACGCAAATGACGGTCACCGACTTTAAATGGCATGGTCGGGCGCAATTGCGCGTGACTGCTGCGCCATAGTGCCATTTAGGTTGTACAAAGAATCCGATAGCGCTCCAATGGCACCAACGGGCAAAAACCGGTCTGACCATCTCGGTTAGCACTTACTCAATGGGCAAAACAACACCCGCTCTCGTTCATTCTCGCACATTCGTCCGCTTGGCTGCCGTTCAAAACGGTACTCTAATCAGTGATGCATGCGAATCGGGACAGACGTGTTTACTTGCCTTATTCTTGTGAAAATTGCACTTTGTAGTAATCAGATCGCATCAGTGTGAATGAAGTGTGAACACACGATTTTTCAAAAAAGCGAAAGCGCAACAAAGTACTGCTGAATCGCGTTGCATAATAGGACATTCGCCCTACTAAAGGATTACCACTATCGCTACCACTTAATCAAGTGATACTTTGTTCGATGGGTTGCTCTTAGAGTTGCTCCTGGGCACACTGTTCCGATCTGTAGTCGATAAGATAACTAACAGCTTATATAATGACAAAACAAAATACTTGCGTCCGTTGCGTCATTTGTTGGGCGCACAAGTGTTCCGTCCCACCATGTGGACACCAACTCTCTCTTTTTTACTCATCGTAGCACTCGTCCACGCTCAAGACGATGTCCCGGTGACCCAACGAATCGATTGCTATCCAGAAACAGGAGCCAATCAGCAGACTTGCGAGGCGCGAGGATGTCTGTGGAAGGCCATACCTGGAGGAAACAATGCCAATGAACCGTACTGCTATTATCCGGCGGGCACCGGCTATTCCATATCCGGTCAGCTCACCGATAATCCCCTTCAAATTGTGAAACGCCAAGGTGCACCTCCGTGTCCGTATGGAGCCGACATCAGTCCTCTCACCGTCACCACACAACAAATAGGCAAAACGCTGAACGTGAAAATCGGCGCAGCCGGACGGTAACTCAACCTTCAATCACTTTGTCGGCCATCATATTTTCTTTCAGCTATGAGCCTCCGTTGGGTCTTCCAAGGAACCCGTCCACGTCTTCTGAGACCCTTGTGTTTGTGCCGGTACAAGACGCAAATAACTTCTTCTCTTTTTCCGTTCAACGCCAGAGTACTCAAACAAAACTGGTCGACACCTCTCTCGGCGGTTTCCTCTTCTCCGATCAGTTCATTCAGTTTGCTACGCTTCTGCCCACGACTTCTATCTACGGTTGGGGAGAGAACAGTCATCGCCACATCACAGTCTGCTCTTTCCAGCCGGTTTTCAGTTTTTCATTCATAAAAACATTTCAGCGCGATTTCTCCGCCTACAATACGTGGACGATGTTCGCACGAGACCAACCGCCGTCACCGGGTAGTCGTGGCAACTTGTACGGGGTTCATCCATTTCACATTGGCATTGAGTCGGACGGCAAAGCGCACGGTCTGCTGCTTCTCAACAGCAATGCAGCCGATATCACATTCGGGTGTGGGCCGCACATATACCACCGTACTCTGGGCGGTATCGTTGATCTGTACGTCTTTCCCGGCCCTCGACCGGAAGATGTCGTCAATCAGTATTTGGCCTTGATTGGCACGCCATTCCTTCCCGCATATTGGGCACTCGGTTTCCAACTGTGCAAGTACGGCTACACGGGTACTGCCGATATCAAAACGGTCGTCGACCGCACCAGAGCCGCCGGCATCCCTCTGGACGTGCAGTACGCCGACGTCGATCACATGGATCACCGCAAGGACTTCACGCTCGGGGTGCGCGAGAGAGACTCGCACCTGTTTCGAATTGAACAATTAAATTTTTTCAGCCGACGTTCAGCGACTTGGGCACGTACACTGAGCAATTGCACAGCATGGGTGTGCGCGTCACGCTGCTCTTCGATCCCGCCATCGAAGTCGATTATGAAGTATTCGCTCGAGGAAAGCAGCAGCGCGCTCAGTGGATCATGTGGCCGCCAGGCACTGATATCCCCCACGTCGACCTGCTCAACGACAAGTACCCCATGACCAAGGGGACGATGATTATGTTGAGCGTCGTCTGGCCCGACAACAATGTCGCCTTCCCCGACTTTCTCGACGCGACAAATGCGACGACCGCGTGGTGGGCGAACGAATTCCGGCTCTTCCATCAGACTGTACGGGCAGTGAAATGTTCCGTTCGCTATCATGAAGTAAGCTTGCGTGCAGATGCCATTCGACGGCATTTGGATCGACATGAATGAGCCGGCTGCATTCGGGACCAACGACAACAATCCATGGTACTATAACCAACCCGACCATGCCAACACACCACCTCTATTTTGTCCCGAGCCAGCGGACAGCCTCGACAACCCTCCGTACCATGCCGGCGTAGTGCGTCAACTGAAAGAATTTTCCACTGCAATACAGTCGCTTTCAGGGTGGACGATTGTATGACAAGACGCTCTGCATGCGTGGAACGCAGAACAACAACCAATACCAATTGTACAACACACACAACCTCTTTGGTTGGAGCGAATCGCGCGCTACAGTAGCCGCAATGCAGGCGGCGACACCCGGCAAACGCGGCATGATCGTTTCCCGGTCAGCGGACTTTTCTGTGCCGCAGACATGGGCGTGGAGGGTATGGGGGTATATACCCCCCAAGGACCTCTATACCTCCGGCCAAAACTGGTTGGGGGTGTGGTCAAAAAATTTT
>JAQGCX010001278.1:0-11583 GCA_034700205.1 Plectus parietinus
TCGGTAAGTCAAATGAGCTCTACTTTTTAGGTTTTTAGACTTGCGAAATCGAACTCCACTTGCGGATTACAATTGTAAAACGCACCTGTAAATTGCAAGTCCTTTATGAAACAGGCCCCTGGGACAAAATGTGTTAATCCGGGCCTGCACTGGTGTACCGCAGCGTAACTACTCCCGGGTCCCTGAAGCGTCATTGCTAGCTGTCATGCGAGCTGGGTCTATTCGCCAGCAAGTCTCAGTGGCCGAAAAACGAAGTTTTATTCGGCTGATGACAAATGTCTTTCCTTCGACAAATTTTTTTTTGACAAATTTTTTAGAAATGGCGCATCGTCATGCAAGCATACCAGCAAATAACTTACGACATTCTAGATGTGAACAAAACTGACGTAGGACATTGCACAAACAACCGGTACCGGCACAAAAAATCTACATTTTCTTTATTTCAGCATTCAGAACATTTCACTGAATGCATTTCTCCCCAAAAAGGGATTACTGTAGTCAGAATCTTGAGCAATGAAAGTCAATACCGAGTACAATCTTGACCATCACTGATGCAAAATAGGAATAATTCTACAACCCAGATAAATAAACTGGTAATCAGCGCCATTCAAGGATACCAGTTGAGGTCCATGCTAACGCCACACGGGCCTTTGATATCCCCTTTAAACTGGTGGATTGCGGGCTTTGTCCAGCCGCCAAACGCTTTGAAACCGTCGAAATTCTGCTTTCCATCCCAGTGGGCATACCACAGCGGCAGATGCGCCATCTCCGACCAATCGGCTCCGACTATCGCCTCCCAGTTGTTGAGGTTCGTGTAGATGCCGACCTTTACTTTCATGCTCTGCAATCTTTAGTATGATGAATAATGAACAAAGAAATGATATGTGTGAATATCCCTGATCGGAGTAAGAGATATATCATAAGTAACGAGATTTTATCACCCCAATTTCATTGCCATTCAGTAAAGTTAATTGCATAGTTTTGCATATGGCTGATAAATTTTCTTTCGTTTGTGAGCTGATGCTCAGTGCGCACTCTTCCGTGCCCCTGCTGCCCAATTAAAAGAGCTCGATATCGTTTTTTTCATCGACGGACTCAGCTCATTAACATCATTACTTTTTCCTTAAACATTTATGATTGCTCGATGCACTTGCTATCGCAATGTCTCTTACCGTATCTAGCTATGAAAAGAACGAAGGGAATTTAAAAATTTAGAAAACAAAAGTTAGTAAATATTTCACCTCTGCCTGTTTGACCATGTCGCGGATGAATTGCTGATTGGTTCCTCTGTCTTCCGGCCAATCTTGCTTCTCGATGTCCATCCAAATCATTCCGATTTTTGCTTCTTCGGCGTTAACTTTATTGATCGCTGCTTCGACTTGCTTTGCTACGGGAGCGCACCCAGATTTATGGCAAGGAAAGATGTATCCATCCACATTTTTCCACCCAGCTGAAATTGAATCAAAATATCTTTGCACTGTATTTCTATTTTTTTCTGTTTTCCGTTTTTTCCGTTTCTTTCGGGTAAATTTAAAATGATCGAACTCATTTATTAAACAACGTCGTAAAATCTTCTACAATGAAGTTCACTGAATGGGGACACCCTAGGACCGCCACAAACTGTCCTCATCACGAGCCCTGAAAGTGAACTTTACTATACATAATTTCAAATATTCCACGCTATTAATGATAGAAAATAAGCAGAAAACTGACCTTCTCTAGCGTTTTTGATGTTGTTTATGCCAACCTCGTCGTGATTACCTAGGCTCGTCCAAACACGACCGATGTAGAAACTGTGCCTGTTTTCCTTCAAACATTTGAAACCATCAATGCCGACCGGTTGGATGCCGTCCCATCCAAGCGTCGCTTGGCTCACCGATACCACGGCGAACAAAAGAGCCGAAAGAAACGTTTTACGAGAGGACATATTCGATCACGCTTGCTGTTCACTGGCTGAAATTTACACCAAATAATCCACTTTAAATAGGTCAAATGTTTTTGATTAAATTTGCAGAAACTTGTTTTTGTTATTCATTCTTATTTTCAGGGAAACAGGTGCATTGCGCAAACAACTGAGACAGAATGGTTGCGAAATTCATCCTCCATGATAATACATGATGCTTTTTATGCAGCTGGTTGCGACAAAACAAAGACAGGATTTGATTGAACTGCCCCGATTCATGGTGCACTCTCTATGATCCGACTGCTCGGACCACACCGAAGCCCTATACTTGCCTTGTGCGGCACCAGACAGAAAGCCACCGGTCGTCCCGAGTCGTGCTGGTGTAGATTTGACAAATGAGGCTGAAAGACACCTGAAGCGTCATTGCTGGCTGTCGTGCGAGCAGAGCAAGAAGTCTCAGCTGCTGGGAAACGAAGTTTCTGTTTCGTCGAGCTCTCAGAACTCGAAGCTCTCGAACTCACGACTCTCTGCATCAGAGAACACCAGCATGATTCGGAACATACGTCAAATGTTTTCGAATACACTTCCATTTACTTGTTTATCGGAGAGTCGACAAACAAACATTTACCATCCTTATTCATGCTATTTTCGGGGAAAGCGCGTTTAGCAAACAACTGAGACATAATGGTTGCGAAATTCATTTTCCATGAGAATAGATGACGCGACAAAACAAAAACAGGAAGTTCAACGTTGTTTTGGTATTTTAATCATAGAATTATGCTAAAACTGGTGAATGTAATCTACTATACTGGTACCGATTGTTTGTGTAATGTCCTTTGTCAGTTTTGTTCACATCTTTAATACCACATGTAAGCTATTTGCTTTTATACGTTCATGACGGTGCACCATTTCCGAATAATGCTTAAAGCCGCGTTTACAATGCACCCGCAAACCAGCAGCCGCGTTTACAATGCGCCCGCAAACCCGCAAACCAGCAAACCAGTAAACCAGCAAACCAGCAAGCCGCGTTTATAATGCGCCCGCAAACCAGCAAACCAGCAAAATGTCTGGCACGACAGACATTTTGCTGGTTTGCTGGTTTGCAGGTTTGCGGGCGCATTGTAAACGCCGCTTTAACTGAGTGCCCGACGGAACAGAAAGCAATCGTTGTCTCGAAGGAAATTTGACAAACGAGTCAGAATAACATTTGTCATCAACTGAATAAAACCCCGTTTCCCAGCCGCTGAGACAGCCAGCAATTACCGAATTCAAAATAGTCGCGACATGGTCAAGTATCTCATCGATGCAAAAATTGTGATTCCGCTCGAAGTTCCCTCTCGCAACTCATCTTGATCCGTGAAAAATCGTAATTGTATATACTACTGTGATCATTTCTTCTTCATCTGTTTCTCGTTTTTCCCCTACTTTCTTTTATCGTAGCGTGTCTTTTCGCCCACTTTCTGTATATTTTACAGGCTCTATCGCTTATCTCGTACCCGGGGCTAGATATTGCCAAGCACTATGCTGAATAAACAAACAAACAGGACGCTTTAGGTTTACGGGGCTCTCTGCGTCAGTGGACACCAGCATGACTCGAGACAACCGGTGCTTTTCTGTCTGGTGCCAGGATAGGGAAGCATAGAGCTTTGGTGTAGTATGAGTTCTCCAGGCAACCTAATTTTTTTAAAGTTGCAAGGAATGATTTGTAATGCAACAATTCTGAAGAAATACTCGATGCATTCAATTGAGATCATTTATGACAGCGCCATTTTCTGTCTCGCGGCAGTAAATTCCCTTTTTCCATGATTTCGGATATTTTCAGTGAACAAAGGGAATATGTAACTCAGAGGTGGGCGCGGCCCACGCCTGAACGGCCCCACGCCTGAACTCTGAGCCGGAAGTTAAAAAGTGCCTCTAATGCATATAAGCTTCGTTTTTTCAGTGTATTGCAATTTTCTCGAAAAAGTTGGTGCAATCCCATAAGTAAATTTATCCTAGAATTGAAACCCATAATTTTCTCTATCGAATGGTATCCTCAGAATGTCCATTGGCGTGACCCCACGCGTGAAACGTGAGTCGAAAGTGGTATTAGTAGGGCGTCAAAAATGATAATCAAAGCGGGGACCCTTAAAATTTTTTTTTTGGTCGAATTTTTTGAAACTTCCTGAGAAAATGGAGACAAATGAAAGAAAAATATTAGTGCAAGATTCATGAAAAACGGTCAATTCTCTGCTGAGATATTGCTATTTTGTGTTTGTGAAAATTTGTGCAAAAAATGAAAATTAAAGGTTGCATAAATCGGGCAATACCTCAGCAGAGAATTGACCGTTTTTCATGAATCCTGCACTAATATCACTTCAATTGAAATTCTGATGATATCATTCGATAGAGAAAATTACGGGCTTCAATCCTAGGGTAGGTCTTACTTAGAAATTGCAACCAATTTTTTCGAGAAAAACGCAAAAAACTGAAAAATTGTATTTAAAATGTATTTATAAATTGAATTTGAGCTAATTTTGAGAGTAATAATTTGTTGCTTTTTTCAGAAACAAAAAATCAAATTTCCCGCCATATCTCGCGACGAAATTTTTAAAAAAATATTCTGACTTGATTTTCGGTAGTTTCAGCCCAGAATACACTAATGTGAAAATTTTCAACAAAATCGAAAAACCTTTTGCAAACTGTGTCAAGGTACTTAAGGAAAAGTTCGATGCTCACAAAAACCGTCTCTTAATCCGCCACTGCCCACATCTGACACTCAGTCGTGTAGTATGTGATCTCAAATCTCAACCACTTTTCCCTTCAGGCGATCCGCTGCTTGTGAACAGTTTTCAAGTGAACAACGATGATGGTAGCAATAACTATCCTGTAAATGTGGACGCGCCGGTGGACGTCGTCATAAATTTCACTAACACCGCCAACCAGAAGTGGGATAATATCTTCATCTCAGCTAGCATCGCTCGCTATACTGACATTTTCGGCATCTGCTCTTGGATCGGCATTCCAACATTCAGCCTGCTGTAAGTGATGCAAGCGAAGAACGTTTCAAAACTGTCAGCGAAGAGCAATAGTGGTATTCATTACGCAGAATTTCGGAAAAAATCCCAAAAAAGTATAATACAGACTACAGGGGCCTATTTGACTAAAACTGAGCACTGCGTGCTGAGATCAGCAGCACACGCAAAGTACGCAAAATGTAACAATCAATATTGTTACACTTTGCGTGTGCTGCTGACCTCAGCACGCAGTGCTGAGTTTACGTGAAATAGGCCCCAGGGGAGGTTGGGCCATATTAGAGACGGGGCTTCTATTTTTCCGATCCCTCGCTAGGGGGGGGGGCTTCGATTGGAGACGGGGCTACTATTAGAGACGGGCCTTGTATTAGAATAAATACGGTATTGCTTGTTTAGGCCCTGCCGACATTATCATTTGCAATGCGATGGTTCTGCATATGGGTCGGATGCTCGATATGACGGATAGTGGACTGAAGAAGAGTTTGGAAGTCAATGTGCTCGGCGTTTTCCATGTTCGCTTTCATACTTACAGTCGCCATTTCTTTTGCTTCATTTGCAGACAATACGGGCTTTCCTCGGCGAAATGATAAGCAGACAACAGGGCCATATCGTTACTATGGGCTCAATCTGCAGTTTTAATGGCGAGAGCTATGGCGCTGCTTATTGGTTAGTGAAACTGATATTTAATATTTTGTAGACGAAGGGTGCTTCCATGTTTTTTCTTCCTGAGATAGCCATAGCGATCCTGTTGATACGTTACTATGTGCACTTGAACTGAACGCACTTATTCTTAAGGTCAGCGGAACCACCCCCATTTCCGCTCATACAGTCGAACCCGGATAAGTGCACAAAATGCGTATCAATTGTTTGAGTACGCGCCAACATGAAAACTGACTACGCAGAACTGCGTAGCCTCTTTGTGCGGTGGTGTGTGCTCTAATAATTGATACGCATTTTGTGCACTTATCCGACTGTATTATTGAAAGCGTTTACTATGGGCACAACAATCTGCGCAAATCTCGTAAGGCTTATTTAATGCGTACATGATGCAAAAAAGGGAGTGTTCCTTGGAAAAATGTGATCTGAACTAGTCGAGAAATAGTGATCTTTATTCTGCAGTGATCAGTAATTGAATTGTGGTCTTCGTCACAGGTATGCGGTGAATCGGCTGAAAAACAATTCAGGTTTTGGCGAATTTTTTTTTCAGCTCTGCAAAGTTCGCACTGCGTGGAATAATGGAATCATTAGGGAACGAACTAGTAGACCGCGGGTTAACGAGAATAAAGTGCACGACGATCTTTCCCTACTTCACAGAGACCAAGGTGGTCTTCGATAACGCCAACGGTCGTCAACCAACTTCCACGTGCGTCTAATTCACTTCTTGTCTTTGCGTTCAAGTAAACAACTCACAACCAGTCAGCCACACTTCATTGATGCGTTTACCGCCCCGTTTCTTATTTTTCCTCCAATTTGTCATTCAGTTTTTTATTTACGAAGACAATGCGATCAACATATTGACGGCTAAATGCATCGACGATTGCATTTCAGCTTCTATGATGTCATTCCGTTCGATCAATGCGTCGACGGAATCATCGACGCCATATTGAAGGAGAAATACACGGCGTTCATCCCTTGGTCGATAACAATCATTTGTCACTTCTTCAGAGCGTGAGATTAATCTAATGTCATAATTGTCACTCCATCACGACATGTTTAGCATTGCAACAAATGGCGCTTATCTGGCCGGTCGAAAATGGCTCAGATTTCGCTATGGACCTTTTACCGACGATTCAAATGATGACTGAGGAACGAACAGATGAAATCGAAATGACGTCAGAGCAGTTGTTGTTCAGCGTCGGTATACTGTCAGATCAAATGCTGTCACAACCGCAATAACGGCATGTACCTCAGTATTTCCCGTATTTTCAATACATTGCTAAAAAATCTCTCAATTTGCCTTATAATTCAGTCGTTTATCGCATTGCGTGTTTGACCGGATGTTGTTAAAAAAATAAGTTACTTATTCAACGGATTACATATGGCAAATGTGCAGTTACCTAGTTGAACACACCAGGAGCCTATTTCATAAAATTATTGAGCTGCTCAGAAATGAGAATTGAGGAATTGAGACGCGCGTCCATTGGTTAAAATTCAAAACTGACCAATCGGCGTGCGCCTCAATTCCTCAATTCTCAACAGCTCAACAGTTTTATCAAGCAGGTCCCTGTATTACACAACAATACACAACACATTCAACACGAAAAATAATGGCAGGCAGGTTTTTCTTTAGGGATGTTTGGCAGCGTTAATGCTTCAATTGCATGAGAATACAGAGATGCTTTGTTCAGGCAGTGAATTCGCAATGTTGTTGATCGATTCCGGCGAGGAAAAACAAAATTCGTCGAATGCAAAAGGAGACGGTGTGTAACAGCTACCGACTGACGATTCGCTGAATGACGAAACACTCGACAACTGGCGACGGTACAAATCTGGAAGAGTATGACAGTAGAAGTTAATTTTCTCAATGCTGAATGTTGCACTGTAATTCTGCTCAAGCACGCACAAATCGACGAGGCCTTGGATACCCATTGAAAATAAGTGCGCAACTTTTTCTCGCGTGATCGCGTTAGCGGTTCGACATTGGGTTGACGGCCTTGAAGCAGCAGACGACCTTGATGTCATCATGTGCTTTTCGATGGCAACACCAACAACAATTTCTGAGCTACGTCCCAACAATTCCTTGTATTCAAAAAAACAAAACATACCGACAGGCAATTCGACCATATCAAATGGCCTCAATGCGTCATTATTGTTGTGGTCGGCGTCGGCGGACGGACCGTTCTGCTTGTTCTTGCGGGAGAAAAACCGCCCGAGATTCTGGCGAATGATGCTGCAATATTGGCGGGCGTCTCTTTGACGTGACGCAAAGTGACTGAGTGACTGACCGATTGATGGACGACGTGGTGGGGAGAGTGTCCCAGTCGCATAAACCGTCGGCGATCAGGCGATCGCGGAGTTCCCACGTGCGTAGGGTGGGTTGCTCCGTTTTGTACTTGACGATCGCGTTGACCACCGCCGGCAGCGATTTGCGCGGATGGGACCCGCCAATCTTCCTCGCTTCAACCGATCCAGTAGTTTGATACCTGAATTCTTTTGCGAGTCACACTCAACCCAAGTCGCCTTATTCTTATTACCGTTTCACAATTTTCGATACACACCCGTGTGTCACATTCAGTACGGAAGCGATTTCGCAAGGTTTCGACCCCGCTCGGAACAAGTCGCAAATCGCTCTCCGGATGTCCAGGGACAGCGGACGACCGCACACGTATTCTCGCCCGAAGCGATTCACCCTTCGCATGGCACCTAAAAAAAATGAGAACACCAGGTTGAATTTTGATTTCTGGTCAAAAAGTATCTGAACCTGTTTCTTTAGACGACCGGCCTTCGTGATCGTGGCCATACTCATTCACCGAGCTGTCGTTTTCGGAAGTTTCGGCCGTTTGTTTTTCAACTGGATCAGCAAACGGGTGGAGTAACTCGGCTGTGCCCTACATACAAAAAAACTTGTTATGCAACAGAAATTACTCCATATTCGTCTGAGACAAAATTATATGTATGCATATGACAAAATACTTCTTTGACATTGGTTGGTTGATATGTTGCAAAATGAGAAAAACGAACATTTATCCATTCTTCGAAGTTGAACTCGAAATCAAGGCAGTCCTGAGGAGGTACAGGAAGTCCGTTGTTCTGACTGCTAACAATGACGTCACACATGTCGAACATGGCGTCAAGGACTAAGCTATTCTTTAAAAAAACCAATGCCCGAAATAAAAGAGCGCAGCGCAACGCTGAGGCAAAACGAGAAACTGAATTGGAGATTCGACTCGGCGGTATCGGCAATTCGAAGACACGCACCCGTTAAACCTGTTGTCGACGCAGACGCCTGTTGTGCATCGTCTCCTCCGTCGGCAGTTAGCGGCGGGAATGACCAAATCGGAACAAGAAAAACAGTCAGTATAAATACTCCTTGTCCTCTGCAGATGATACAGATTAGTAGGCCACTGAACACAACGCCTTTATCAGTTGTTCAGCCAACCACAACGGTCCGGGTTGCGACGAAACTCTGAAATATCGTTTTTTTAACCGAGTCGACACATATACAGGATGACAAGCGTGCAGGGGCTATTCATCATTCAGCAAAACGGATATTACAAGGTAGCAATAGCGAGCATATTTTTTGCATGTTTTGCACACAAAAGTCAGCAATTTTGACGACGAAGTCAGAATCTATTAAAATCTTTGAATATAATCAATGAATGAAGTAAGTAAGAATTCCTTCGTTAATGCGAAATTTAAGACACAGAAACGGTGGCTATTTCCATCACTTAATTGCTGGCTGTGTTCAGGTTTTTATCTATGAAGTATATCTGAAGTGTCCCACAGTGTACTGTATTTACTGTTCATTGGTTGTTTGTTTTCCACTCGTGAACAATATTTGGTACTGTCTGATGTTATTCCTGACAACATCACTTGTTTTTCGCATTGGAAAATCGGATATTTTAAAAGTTACTCGGTCCAGTGCGTTCGGCACGAGTCGTTGTCAAAATTAGTCAAGAGCCGTTCTCTGATCGGGAATGGAGACCGATTCTTCTTGTTGAATCCTATCAATTCTTTGTGCTCAAGTTCAGACTGAGAATGCGGTTCCTGGTGTCTTTTTACCACGTCAATCGGGTTTTCGACGTGAATATTGACGACGGAAGTTAATTGTAATGGGAGCAGCAGTCAGGGGAAGACGATGGTACGTGCGTGCGTGCGTTTTGTTCAAACCTGCTTGTCACTGTGGTTTTGCCAAAAGTTGAGCAACGCGTTCTATCAAAGACAGTTGCCGTTAATTCAAATGAAGCAAACACCAATTTCCAGTCCGCGGTATGTTCGCACTTTGAAGCGGAATTTTATCGCACTCACAGTGCTCAGTTTGAGACATTAACAAATACAGTATCATCAGCGGGAGCATTACTGCAAGAACGGATAGGAGCAATTTCGATAAAGCAATCAATCAAAGAAACTGAAAATTTGATGATTCGTGCAAATAAACATCCTTCTTTTCCAGTTTCATTCGATATGTACAGCACAATTTTCGTACTGCATCGTGTGAATTCTACTTTGCTTCACACCTTGTGTTTTTACAGTCGAACCCGGATAAGTGCACAAAATGCGTATCAATTGTTTGAGCACACGCCACCTCACAAAGAGGTTACGCAGTTCTGCGTAGTGAGTTTTCATGTTGGCGTGTCCTCAAACAATTGGTACGCATTTTGTGCACTTATCCGAGTTCGACTGTGTTTTGCTACGTGATTGCAAAACCTGTGTCAAGAGCATATAGGTGAACTCGGGGTTCAACGTTAAGATTTTTTTCGGATTTTTGGAGGGGTCTCAAATTTGCCTACGGTATTTCGTGTCAGAATCTAGGCGGAATTCAAATTATTTTAGTACTGAAATTTTAATTTTCTCGCCAAAATACCGTTTTTTTTGCCTTTGGCCGATTTTCGAAGGGGTCTCAAAACTCCGCCCACTTTGGGCCGGTTTGGGGGGAAATCTCCTCAGGTGCATCTATGGTCAAGAGTAATTGAATGCATTTGAAATTGTTCTTGTCGCTGATATTTGTGCGCCGAAGCGTAAAAAGGCTAATCAATCAATCAAATACGCTCAGTTCAACGAATTGTTTTTTTTTTCAACCGATTTTTGCTCCTTGAACTCGAATTTTGCAGTCAATCGAAGGCAGTCAAATATCTATATTCGTAATTTCTACTCGAGTTAACCAGATTTTGTAGACACTGTACACCGAGAATGTTTGCGACCAATTTTGTTGTGTGACCATTATCAGAAATGACTATTTCCTGCTCCCTATCATAATAATAACTAATACTCAATAGCGAAAATGGCTTTGTCCCATGAACATCTTTCTATTTGAACAACATTCAGTTCCGGTTAACTCTCGTAGAAATGACGAGTATATGAGCGGGTGTCAGCGGTCGTCAGTTGAAAATGGTACGAGTTGACAGTGTAACAGACGTCGACTTTGATACGCTTGTTGTTGACCCAGTTGACAGAGATCGTGTGCCGCGGGCAGTAAGGATGACAGATGCGGCTGTATTTTCAAGAGACACCTCGAGATCGTGTTCAGGGTCGTGTAGTGAAAACTAAAGCAAACCATCGGTGAACACAGGGGATAATCAGGGGGATTAATGTACGGCGCGTCACTGTACGGAGACATCGAGGTCAACACTGGGAGCGACTCGCAGACGTTTTTCACTGATTCGGATGCCGCAAAAGTGCCAGTCAAGTCGGCCAACCGTCATTGCCAGGCACGACGCAAATCCGATCAACGCACCTGTCTTCCAAATGCGAATCTCCCTTCCATGCACTATGTTGGGCGACATTTGATACGGTACGTTATGTTCAAAACTTATTGTCCGTTGATTATCGTTCATCATATTATATGGAGTCCGATAGGGAAGCTAACGATAAATCAAGTGAGGTCTGTTTATTGCTCCAATCCATCCGTGATTATCAATCATAATAATGATACAGTGGAACCCGGATAAGTGCACAAAATGCGTATCAATTGTTAGAGCACACGTCACCGCACAAAGAGGCTACGCA
>JAQGCX010001279.1:0-11578 GCA_034700205.1 Plectus parietinus
TTCCGCTTGTTCCCTGGCGGAACATGATGATCGGACATTCAGAAAGACAAGCAACAAATATCCGTCTGGTACCGTAAATCAGTCGACAGGCAGAAAATGAACTTTTCACCAATTTATGCAGCATTATCTTCATCACTCAGCCAGTGCGGAAATCTTAAATTACGTTCGATTGACTTTTGAGCCAAAATGAGAGTGTTTCTGATACCGTATTTATTCTAATAGAAGCGCAGTCTCCAAAAGAAGCGTATGGTCCAGGGTGACCGAAAAAATAGAAGCGCATGCGTTTATCATCGACACAGTACGTGGTACTCACTCACTTTTTCGAAAAAATAACACGGCAGGCAAATTGAATGGGAAATCTTATTTGGTTAATGCCCGAGAACGTCGATTCGGACTATAGCAACAACTTTCGGCCGTTGACGTTTCGGCCGTTGACGTTGATTTCGGCTTGGTGAACTACTGACCACCGATCTGTCACCTTCTTCCTACCGTTGTGCGGTAAATGATTACTGCTTCGGAAGGTTTCTTTTGAGTCAACAGGAGCGATACAAAGTAACGGCACCCGCCGCACTGTCGTGCTTGTCACACATGGGTGATTCTACCCAGGGAGGGGGTCGGGGACCCGAGGCCTTGGTGGCGCCTAGGGAGCCCCATAAAAGAGTCTCCCTTTTGGGGGCCCCCTCCGTCTGTGCTCGGGAGCCCCCTCGGACCCTGCGGGGCCCCAAAACAAAAGGGTTCTCCCTTACCATGTTTTTTCGGGGACCGCGGGGCCCGAGGCATTGAGCGCGCATCATATAAACCACCATCATACCATACCGTAAGTGCTGTTCATGATTTTCGCCTTGCTCTTATCTTTGAAGTAGCGCTTACAGCCGAACAAAACGCGCAGCACCCAGCTTTCGTAGGCCAGCTGCACGAGAATGAGACAGACAAAGATCGCATAGGTCATTTTAATCACTTTAACGATCTGGTCGTCAGACACTGACATCGTTTTCTGTCTCAGATTGTGTCCGAAAAAGCAATATCCCAATGTTGTCCAAGATCGTCCGGTCCGCTGCTCTGCTCTTTTCTCAAAACTGTTGTCTGATAAGTAAAAGTCAGAAAGAGTAAAAGTCAGTAAAATGAAAACTGAAAAAGTCAGTAAAAGTAAAAGTCAGTAAAACCAGAATAAAGTCAGTAAAGTCACTGGGCGATGGACCAGGCAGTCGGTACGCTAATTGTCTTTTAATTGATTCAGTGGGTTGTCTGTGTATGCAAACAGCTCATCAAAATATCAGTTCTGAGTCTGTCACCCTGTCGCTTTATTCTCAATCATGTGTATAAAAAAAACTCGGCGACCAGACCGGGCAAAAAACTACGATAGGTCCGCCAAAACGTATTTGGCATATGTCATGGGTCGAAAAATTGACCAGGATCCGTCATGCTTCACGAGCTTTTTTGAGCGGGAATTTAAACTTCAATACAAAAATTTAAAATTAGCGCCCAAAATTTTGCATAAATTTGTACATTAGAGTACGGTAACACTACAAAAGTCGACCCAGCATACATCATTGGGGTCCAACCTTGCTCAAGTATGACGGTATATGTGCAGGCTTGATCAGGCAACACAAAACATAGCGTATTGATTTATATGCTGCAATGCTTGGTAAACCACGCCCCGGTATGGTCGCCGAGTTTCCGATTGTACGTACCGTACTGTTTTTTGCAGATATGCAATCATCTGCTCGCAATGTCATTCGCACAACGGGATGTCGTTGAGAGGAATTCGAGTCAAGATAATTGAAATTTCCGAGCAAAAATGTGGCAATTGACGCACGGCGGTTGAGTGCAATCATTCTTCTTCCTTCTCCGATAATTGCAAGGCGACTACTTCGGCAATAGGATGGCGTCGTTGGTCGACTTGCAATCGGATTCGCTTTCTCGCCAGCGATCCGTCTTTGTAGGAACACACCAGAAAAGGTGTTTCGTTTCTTCTCCTACTCCAGCAGCTAACACGATTTCATAATCGGGGGCAGTCACGAGTTTCCCTTGATGGTTGCACGCCTCCACGGCAACCGATCGTTCATCAACAAACCGCGTCGCGTCGCGTCCGAAATACTCCACTATTCGTGAGAGTTACTGTATACTAAGTTTAGTTTATGTACAGTCGAACCCGGATAAGTGCACATTCGGTGTATCAATTGTTTGAGCACACACTACCACGCAAGTAGGCTACGCAGTTCTGCGTAGTGAGCTCTCATGTTGGCGTGTGCTCAAACAATTGATACACCGAATGTGCACTTATCCGGGTTCGACTGTACCGGAGTTTCTCGTAAATACGCCCCCCTCTCGCGCGCTCATGACGCCAATTAGCGGCTTGTTTACGTATCAAAACAGGAATGGGCGGGGGATAACAGATAATATAATAGAAGATAATTAAAGATTAATAATAATAAAAAAACACGTTTATTAGCTTGCTAAGCGCACGAGAAGGGGGGCGTCTTTACGAGAAACTCCGGTAAATTTCCTGGTGTGTTGTCCAAGAACTTCCGGATCGCTGCTCCGCTCTTTTCTCAGTGCTGTCATCTGGATTTTGCTTGTGCTGAGCCCTCGCCAGTTTATTCACCTGATCGTCTTCTGTCTCAAATTGCTGAGACATGCAAAATATGCAACTGTCCGAGGACTTCAACGAGAACGACCCCAAGTACAAGTGCTGTTGCGGCTGTTTCGATGTGGTGGTAAGCGCCTTAGTTAGTTCTGCTGAAAGTAGAAAACTCAATTGCGCAATTTGAGACAGGAGTCAAAGTCTTCCTGGCCTTGTACATCTTCGGTAGCATCATCGGCAGCATCTTCATGATGTTCACGACCGGTTAGGCGGGAGCGGGTCTCATGTTTAGCTTCCTGATGATCGTGGCGCCGTGCACAATCTACGCGTTGGTCAACGAGAAACATGCGCACTTGTGGACGTTCATCAGCTGCATTATCAGCTTCATGGTACGTGGTGCTCACTCACTAGTTCGCAAACGTAATACCCTACTGGGGCCTATTTCATAAAGGACTTGCACTTGCGAATTGCGATTTAGACTTGCGAATTGCGGAATGCGGAGCGTGCCCATTGGCTGTTACCATGGAAACACCAATGCGCGCGCTCCGCGTTCCGCAATTACCTACTTCGTTTTTGTTATGCATTCTTGGTGAGACCGGCTTAACTATGAGACTGATAACGTCATTCTCACAGTTAAGCCGGTCTCACCAAGAATGCATAACAAAAACGAAGAGCCTAATTCGCAAGTCTAAAGGGCTGGGCATACTTCCAACGGCCCGTTTTGAACGGTCCGTTTTGCCAACCAATAACCAAGAATGAATTATGTATTCTTGATCACGTTATATTTATTCTTGGTAATTGGTCGCAAAACGGGCCGTTTGAAGTATGCCCAGCCCTTAAATCGCAATTCGCAAGTGCAAGTCCTTTATAAAATAGACGCCTGTTCATGTTGTTGCTCATTTTCGCATTCCAACAACGATCAACTTCCATTTTCAGATGACATCGGTCGTCTTATGCTGTGTTTGTCTGTTGCTCAGCAGCTATCTATTCTTCTTCAACAAAGAATTGGCTCAACGGTTCATCAACAACTGCTTCGGAAAACAGGGGATAGATCGTAAGCATTATTTGCACTTTGGAAAGGTTTTCTGACTGCAAGCGCAGCTTTTCAGTGTCTGACGACCAGAACGTGAAAGTGATAAAAAGGGCCTACGCGCTCTATGCCAGTTTCATTCTCGTGCAGCTGGCCTACAACATCTGGGTGCTGCGCGTTCTGTTCGGCTGCAAGCGCTACTTCGAAGACAAGAGCAAGGCGAAGATCATGAACAGCACTTATGCGGCTCCTCATCCGAACGCCTAGCTCCCAACGTACGGTCAAGTCGAGCCGCCTCCATACGAATTGCACTTGCAATCGTTGTCTCTGTTGTTGCAATCGTATCGTTTTTTCTTGTTGTTCCACTGGCCTCACTTGATTACCGCGATGTTGTCAATATTCTTGTTGCTTTTAATCGTCTTGCGTTTGTTATCTGGTAAAGTTGAAATCGTCGTTCAGTAATCGGTGTTGGCACACAGCAAGCACGCACCGTCTCTTAGTCAGTAATTAGAGCAATTCATTACAACGTAGGTGAGTATTTTAAAAAATCTTGAGCCAAAATCAATATCCATCGCTCACTTTCGTTTTGGAACTTTTTCGGATCAAAAAATTTTGCGCTTGCTGCGCTTGCAGTCAAAAAACCTTCCCAGAGTGCAAATAAAGCTTACAATCTATCCCCTTTTTTGCGGTGTAGTTCTTGATGAACCGTTGACCCAATTCTTTGTTGAAGAAGAAGACGCATCTGCCAAGTCACAAATACACACAGCACAAGACGACCCTTAACATCTGAAAGCTGATCTTTGTCGGAATGCGAAAACGAGCAACGCCATCAACAGTAGGCGATTACGTTTGCGAACAAGTGACTGAGCACCACGTACCATGACTATGATGAACACCAACAATAAATCATGTTTCTCGTTGATCAGTGCGTAGATGGTGCACGACGCGACGATCACCAGCGAGCCAGCATCTGTTGTTTTTTCAGTGATTTGTAGTCACAAGCAAACGACTGCACATAGGGCGTACATATCAACCACAACACGAACAATATTATCATGCCAACTTTCCAGAAAACGTAAAGACAACAAAGAGAGCTCGAAATTGACACGGAACAACAGCAACAGCGATAACCACCCGAGTGGAACAACAAGAGTAAACGATATGATTGCAACTACAACCCGTATGGCGGCGGCTCGGCTTGATAGTACGTCGGGAGCAAAGCTTTCGAATGGGCAGCCGCGTAAGTGCTGTTCATGATCATCGCCCTGCTCTTGTCTTCGAAGTAGCTCTTGCAGCCGAACAGAACCCATAGTACCCAGCTGTTGTAGGCCAGCTGCACGAGAACGAGACCGACATAGATCTGACATATTTTCATCACTTTCACCATCTGGTCTTCAGACACTGCAAAGCTGCGCTTGCAGTCTCAAAAAGCCTTCCCAAAGTGCAAATAATGCTTACGATCTATCCCCTGTTTTTCAAAGGAGTTTTCGATGTACTGTTGAGTCCATTCTTTCTTGAAGAAGAAAAGGTAGCTGCTGATCAACTACTCATTACTCACAGGATTTTTATCTTGGCCTGAAATTTTTTAAATGGCACAATTGACAAAACTGACAAAATTTTTGCAGCTTTTGCAAAAATAAACTGAAGCCCAAACATTTCTCCCATTGATTTTAAAACTAATTTTAATATTTCAACAAAAAATGCTCACACATTGGAATAAAATTTTGTCAGTTTGTTTGCAAAGCATTGCTGCTCAGTGTGACAGAAAATTGTGCCATTTCAAAAATTTCAGGCCAAGATACAATCCTGTGAGCAGTCATGTCGCGAATTGTGTCGCGAGTTGACGGGAAAAAATCATGTCGCGAACTGTCGTGTCGCGAGTTGTCCGAATTCTGGTACGAGGACTCGGAAGATGACTGCATGCAAGCTGTTGGAAGCGCGCGCATCGGCCACTTCTGCTTCTTCTTCGTCGTCCATGGTGACGCTGTCGTCCATTCCATCGTCGTCGTCCGAGACCAGCTCGGTTTGCTCCGCGCCGCTCGCCTTGCTTTCCTCACACCCGTCCATCGGCTGTCCACCGCTCGCTGTCAAGGTAATAGTAAAAGTGATTCAGTTTTTTACTCTTCAAGACTTATGACAGGAAACATGAGACCGGCTTTGATCTGATTGAGATCACGATCTCATTTTTGTGCACCATTTTTTAGAGAACTCTATCACTTTCTTACACTGAACTGATAATGGGCGGTCGCGTCGGTGGACAGAGATCGCAGGTGAAGATGGCGTTGCAGTCGTTGGCGTTGGTGCTGCTGCTGGTCGGGCCGACTTGCGGTCGCCGCAGTCGAGATTATTGTTGAAACGGCGTTCACAACCAACAGCTGCAATCTATTGTTAACATTTCATACTGGGTAAGGAGAAACGGGAAGGGAACACCTTAACCTGTCAGGGTAAGAAATTCAAAACCCGCACCATCGTTGCGGGATACAGTGAGTTTTATGTTTTACACCTCAGCGATACTCAACGAGCTCAAGTATGCGTCAATGATGAGAGCCCGAGACAAAATTATTTCATTGACGAACAGCCAGAACAAGAGCTGGCCGGTCGACGGGGAATACATGGAGTACCTTGACGATCAAGGTGTGTTGTTACACGGCGACGATGGGACGTTGCTGAACGACACCTCGACGAAAAAAACGCCTTCAAGGCGGTTCAAGGCGGCGTACGTCTTCTTGTTTTTAATCGTCGTCCGTTTGTTATTTGGTAAAGTTGAAATCGTCGTGTAGTAATTGGTGTTGGCACAGCAATTACGTAGATTGCAGCGGTTTGTTGTGAATGCCGTTTCAACAACAATATCGACTGTGGCGCCAGTGACCGACAGTCGCGCAAAAGTTCGCCGATCGTTTGCATCGAGAGAAGACTGTGCTGCTTCATGTGCTAGTTGTACAAAACTCAATAAGGGAAGTCCGCATAACTGCCGCTTTAATCATCCATAATTATGCATGGAAGTAGCAAAGTGCAGAATTAACACACGTGTCGTCATCAAATATCATATAGAGTGCTGGCACCAAGCGAATAAAGCATGACAGACAGTTGGAGAACAGTCTGATCGGAGAATATCTTGCGATTGCACGTAGCATGTTTATCTGAGCGAGGAAAGTGAGTTGCAAATTGAAGGAGGCTCGAACACGAGATGGGATGAGAGCGAGGCTGTGATTGGTACAAATTGAGGGCAAGACGAATGTAAAACCAAGGAATGAGTAAAGACAGCGAGCTGATATCCACACAAACGTCACTATGACACAGAAACAGCTCCAAAGCTAACTCGGCAAAGCAAATAGCTGCGACCTACCAGCACCGTCCGTACCCAATAAATAGACTAGCGATCGAACAGAAAGACCTACCGTATTTATTCTAATACAAGCCCCGTCTCTAATAGAAGCCCCGTCTCCAATAGAAGCCCCCCTAGCGAGGGATCGGAAAAATAGAAGCCCCGTCTCTAATATAAGCCCCCCCCGAGACGGGGCTTCTATTTTTCTATGCAATCGAAAAATAGAAGCCCTGGGGCTTATGTTAGAATAAATACGGTATGCGGTATTTTGCAGCTCCGACTGGTTTTCCACGCGCCGATAGTACAACCGACAGAGAAAGAAATTAGTCGTACCTTGGTTCTAAGAGATCGGTGATAAAGCGATGCGAGACGGTAGTGAATGTCAAACGAACGACCGAGCGCCAAAGCGGCCAATTTTGCATCGGGAAAGCGACCCTCGAGCATATCGTATGCTCTCAGTGCGCGCTGCATGTATTCTACGATATCTCTTTCTACCTTAAAATTATCTACTTGGTCAACCTGGCCAGCATATCACCGCAATCAAAGAGCACTACATCCTCAGTCGAATGCGTCGACAGTGGCGGCCGTTCCTGCAGCTGGATCGCGAATGTGTAGAAAGTGGATGCTAGCTCCGAAGCCACAACCTCCCAAGTCTTGCCTACTGTCCTAGCATCGACACTGTCCAGTCCTCGTTGGTAGTAATCGACCGCCTTAACGAGCCAAGGTAATAAGACCAAAGCAAGAACAGAGACACGTCCGAACATATACTCATAATTTCATTGACGGTAAAGAGAGTACTGTAGAAAGCACGGTAATCCCTGAATTTTAGAACTGCAATAGTGACTAAATGTCGTTGTGGGACATTTACTTGAAATGGATTTAGATCATATGAAGTAATGATACTCAATACAATAAATTCTGGATTTCGACAGCGCGCGACATTCAATTGAGAGGTGTTCGATCGATTTCGGAAAAATTTTGACTACAAATACATGGGATTTTTGGTGTAGTCCGCTATCAACTGACAAAACAAACTGACCATCGTCAGTAATGGCTTTGTGGATGTGTCCGTGAAGTAGCAATGCCGACTTGAGCTTCTCAAAACGACCTTCCAACCAATTCAGTGTCTTCTCCTCGCTGTATCGATACACTTGACATGACGATATGTCTGAAAATACGAACAAACGTCAGGGCGTGCTCGCTGTAGAATGACTGAGTGCCTTTGCTGTCTGAGCAGAGATTGAGCGCCTGAATAACTTGCTTGCACTCGGTCAGTTTCTCGATCGCATCGCACTCACTGTCTTCCAATAGTTGGTCAAGTGGAATGAAAAGCTTCTAAAACAAACATATTAGCTCCAACGTTAATCATTGATAATATGTCTGTTACCTTGGCGTGCTTGAGCAGGTAGGGTAAGACGAGAAACATGGGATGAATCGGAGCGCAGACACTCATCGAGCCGTCCGCCACGATTGCGTCCCCAAACACCCACGACCGCGTGTCTTCTTCGAATCGCAGTACTTCGAACACCTTCTGCGCATCGGCGGACAGCTGGAACAGCGCCGGCGATCCGGACTTGGGATGAGGCAACTGGACCATATATGAATCAACCAGTTTCACATCATCTGCAACAATAAACAAAAGGATGCGAATTACTGTGCCCCCAAAATAAATTCGTGTTTTGCCCCTAAATTACAGCAAATGCCCCCAAATTACAGCAAATGCCCCCAAATTACAGCAAATGCCCCCAAAATACAGCAAATGCCCCCAAATTAAAGCAAATGCCCCCAAAATACGGAAAGTTGTCCCCAAAATACAGCAAAATGCTCCCAATAGTTGTCCCCAAACTGATTATCCCCAAATTTTAATTGGATTTTGCCCCTATATTACAGTGCAACGCCCCCTAATTGCTAATCAAACTAATCACAGAAAGCGTATTTCTTTCGAAATCAACTAGAACACGATCATAATGGTGCTCAAGAATACGGCTTACCCGATAACACGAAGGCGGCGGTCCGAGCTTTGTTTCAGAACAAAATCCGAAAACCGAAGGCAGTATTAGATGCGTTGCAAAATCAGCAACATTATCCGCTTCCTCATCTGAGTCAATTGCGCAATTTCATAACGCCGATTCGACGCGAAACATACGGTGAAAGTCAAACGACATTTTCTGAATTGCTCAAATGGTACATTGAGAACGAGGCGATTCCGCCGATCGATCAAAAAGACCAAGTGTTTGTCAAACATGAAATCATCGTAGATGATTTGAGCGATGAACACGTAATTCGAGTTTTTTTTACTACTCATCGACTTATCGAGTTTTCGGCAAATGCGCAAAATATTCATGCAGACGCAACCTACAAATTGCTTGCAAAATTTGGGGGCATTTGCTGCATTTTAGGGGCATTTGCTGTATTTTAGGGGCAAAAGGTGCATTTATTTTGGGGGCAAATAAATTGGGGACATTTGCTGCAATTTGGGGGCATTTGCTGTATTTTAGGGGCATTTGCTGTATTTTGGGGGCAAAAGGTGAATTTATTTTGGGGGGGGGGCAAATAAATTGGGGACATTTGCTGCAATTTGGGGGCATTTTGCTATATTTTGGGGGCACAGACAATTTTCCTCAAAAACAAATAAAAGAGTTCGCAAAAATTACAGTATCTTGGTCGACACCATACTGAAATATTGCGTATATAGTGTGTACTACTGCATTGTCGATCTCAGAACGCTACGGTACACAACGTGAAACCGCATCCAATACCCATCCCGCCCCACCCACTTAAGTCCAACTTTTGTCGGCTCCGGGAAAACATTGCGTGCGCCGTGGCTATGCTCCGACCGTTGGCTCTGCCATCACCGACGGCCGTGACAGTCCGACGGAGCGCCCGCCGGTGTCTTTCGGTATATTGTAAACCCAATCCACACGGCACGGTACAGTCTATGCAGACCAAAACAATAAACTAGCGCTCATATACATAAACATGCCTCCTCGACTGTGACCTCGGCTGTGACAATCGGTCATCTCGCGGAGGTCGCGAGGATCAGGGTGCTTACCAACTGCATAAATATAGGTCCAGATTGGGATAGCTCAGTCTACATTGAGACAGCATGTCGTCACTGGAGCGTGTGCAAGCCCTGCGAGCCAAGTTCCTGGGTGCAAGCGAGAGCTCAAAAGCGGTCAGTCAACCAGAGGTGATCAAGCCCGCCCCTCCGCCATACCGGAAACAAGTCGCCAAATGGCTGGAGCAATATCGGCCAAACTGGAAATTGACGGTCGGCGACAAGGCCAGCCTCATTGAATCACTCCTGTCCGAAATCCCAGAACTGGAGGCCCAGCTCCAGGAATGGGAGATGAGGATGAAGGAACAAGTTCAAGAGGCTCTCAACTCGCACCTGTCGGCTGACAAGTGACCGCCCTCTAAGAAAAACCAACCCAACGGCCCCCTTAGGGGCCAAAAACAAATGAAAAAGTTCCTAATACCCGCAGAAAAATTATATGCATATGCTGATATAAGCCTGAAGGCAAATGAACCAGAAAATAAAAAATACACCGGAATTTTACATTGTAAATTGGTAGGAACTGGTATATAAATCTGAGAGCACAAGGCACCGAAATTAAAAAAATTTGAGAGTAATGGTGCATCGAGGATATTTTGCACCCTTGAATTGAAGAGCTGAGGGTATACTGTATCTGAAGTAGTAAGAATACAGACCACAGCCCCTGTCCCCATATCCCCCACACCATATCCCCACATCCCCCAGACCCCCCATCCCCATACCCCACATCACTTGGCCCCATGTCTCTCACACCCTCTGGCCGCTCATCCCCTACACCCCCTGTCCTCATGCCCCATCCCCTCCCTATGTCCCCCACACACCCCCCATCTTCGTGTCCTTACACCCTTACCCCCAAAGTTGGTAACAACTGTGGTATAAGGCCGCAGTGGTAATTGGAGCCCACCAAATCCGGCCTCCCCACCCCTTTGCCTCCCGACGCATCCTCATAAACCTACGGCAAAAGCCCCTCCCCTCCCCCTACCCCAGCTCCCGCCCCTCCCCTGTATCCGGACGAGTTCTCCACCGGTAGGAAGGGAAAGACCAATTAAACAAACATGTACGAATGTGACAAGTGTTGCGTCCTGAAGGAATGCTGATTTACGGTACTGTTTTACAACGCAGGTCATCGGCCAGTGCTCACCCTCGGTTGTATAAACGGCCCGCAGAGCTAAAAAACTCATCTGATTCGAGCTGACGGACGCGTAGCGCGCGAGAGCATATCAGATACCAAACCCAACCATTCACCTTTGAACGAAAATTAAGCTTCGTGTAAAAGCGGAATCCCTATTTCTTGCCTTGAAATAATATTAAAGCAGCTTACGGCAAAACTCATCAATCCAATGGATGACAAAAATATCTCAAACGGAGTTTCGTCTGAGCCGTTGAACGGCATTGGTCTCATAGACCCAGCGAACAAATCCAAAGCCCGTCCCTTAACCGGAGTCACGTCTGAGCCGTTGAACGGCGTTGGTCACATAGACCCAGCGAACAAATCCGAAGCCCCTCCCAAAAACGGAGTCCCGTCTGAGCCGGTGAACGGCGCTGGTCATATTGACCCAGCGGACAAATCCGTAACCCCGTCAA
>JAQGCX010001280.1:0-11578 GCA_034700205.1 Plectus parietinus
TTTTAGTTTCTGTGTGGGCCGGGCCGGCCCGCGGGCCGCTTTTGGATACTTTTGCGGGCCGGCCCGTGAACATCACTTGTTGACACCTGAGTCCATTTCAAATAGTTCGCGCTCAACACAAACGCCGCTGAGTATCGACATGTTGAGAGTGAATTAATTAAAATGGATTTAGGCGTCAACGTACAAATTATTCTTAATATGTGAAATATTGTTTGTAACGTACTGCTGTCAATGCAGAGGCCGAACTGGGCGCCTGGCGACTGGACGACGGCGCTGCTGAGGGTGCGCGCCTTGAAGTAACACGTGCCGTTCGCGAACCAAGTGAACCCCATGCACGCACAGTCGAATTGGCAGTGTCTCGCGCAAATTTTCGCAGATTCCAAATTTTCTATTCTGTTGTAGTCGTGTCCCAAAAGCGACATGTTATCGTCTTCGGATAAGTAGCATTCGTAGCCTGGAATATGGTGCTCACATTCATACGAATAAAAACCAACAGCTGTTTCAATATTTTTGTTTAAAATGGAGTAAACAGTAAACAACACATGCTCAAGTGCGCATATACTGCCAGTTTGCATAACTGTGGCCCATAGGTGCCTTTGGGGGTCCCAGGTTGGGGGGGGCTCGCAAGTAATAGGGGCCAAAAATAAATTTGCATATGCAAATTATGCAAAATTATGGTATTTTCGGGCAGAAATTTTAAAAAATTCAAAATTTTGCACAAAATACCGTATTTTTTTACGAGGGGAGCTCACTTTGGACCGGTTTGGGGGGGACCAGCCCCCCCCCAGCCCCTTCAAGGACACCTATGTTGTGACCGTGTTCATATATGCTAGGTTAACTGCTGTGATGAATCTACGAATCAAAATCAAAATCAAAACAATCATGAAAAACTGAGATTTTCCGTAAATGGTTGATCCTTCAAGTACTAAGGGGAAATTTTTTTTTTAATTTGAAAAAGTGCCCTTGGTTAACAATGGAATGACCCACCAGATTCTAAGGATAGTTTATATTTGTTCTATTTCGCTGCAAGAATTTTGATAGATACCGTAACTGTCACTGCCGGTGATGACGAGGAGACAACAACATAGGAGAAAGATGAACGACATCAGTAATGTTGGCAGTTAATAAACGCGGACTCGCCACCCGCCGACCGCTGCCAATGTGTTTCGCGGAACGTCTGACCTTCGGAATCCATTACGCCCTTTTAATATAGACCACCTACGCGATCCCTGATCGAACGAGGCTCGTGCAGGAGGAGGCGATGACTTAATTTCTGGACTTCAATAAATTCTCCAGGGGCGACAAATTATTACGCGTCAACAGGTTTAGCATTCCTATTTTCTTCCGCACGCCTGTTATTTCGTGCTGCTAATGAAAAGGCAGGTGAGAAGGACGACATTACATTGTTGTTTAGGTTCATTTATGAAGCAATACTTTCGGTTTACACCAGAATTTCAAAAATATTTTGCACCAATAGCGAACAAGATTGATTCAACAGATGTTTCCACCTCAGTGACAATTCCCATTGTGATTTTGCCTAACAACAGCACCCACTCTTAATTTGCGAATGTCATTGAATGCAGTAAAATACAGGAACGAGCCCAGTCATGAAAGCATATGAAGCAGCTTTTTTGAAAAGGAAGATAGCACATGCAGCCAGAAGAAGCTGATCATGCACAATGCTTGCGTTGACAAAGAGCCACCTACCGGCAAACTCTGCAGCTTGGTTCTCATGCACTCGATTATATAAGCAATGTAAACTGTTACCACGTAGTCACATAGTAACACTTAACTCGGCTTTACAGAAACGAACTGCAAAATACAGTCGAGTACGGATATAAGGACCACGGATAGAAGGACACCACGGTTATTAGGATCTTGGCCTGAATTTCCGAATTTTTACCTATGCTTAAGCATGGGAGAAAGCACAGATATAAGGACCGGACCACGGATATAAAGACCTCGTCCGAAGTTTTCACCCTTCTGTTTTGTTCGCAGTCCGTGAAAAAATCCTTTTTAATGGCATGTGACTCAGTACTAAAAAGTAAAAATGGGTCAAAATATCCTAAAATATCCAATTAGTGATCGTTTTTGAGCCACAACCGTGCTTGTTAACATTGCTCTGTGAATAAAACACATCCTAAAGCAACCCCCAAGATATTCTTGCATATTAACAAAGGAAAATATGGACTACAGATACAAGGACACCACGGATATAAGGACCTTTTTCGTCGGTCAGTCGGAGGTCCTTATATCCGTGTTCGATTGTACATCTTGCGAGAGATTGGTTAGAAATTGGCAGTGTTTGGGGAAATAGTTGGTAAACAGACGATTCTATTCTTACAATGTTGTGACACTCCACTACGTATGTTAGCATTTGCAGCCTTTGCAGCCTGTGCGTGCTGGATTGAGAATATGTAACAACCAACATCTGCTTGCGTACTTGCGTACCGTGATTCATGTATGTGTGTCTCTGACCCGATGCCAAAACCAACATCTGCACGTCTAGTCGTACTTGCGTACATGTGTCTGGCCTGACCATTTTTTTGGCTTGTCCTACATATTTAGTACTGAAATTTTTTTTCAAAGTCTGTGTACTACATATTTTGCCCGACATATTTTCTACGTAGTACATATGTTTGACCTCGTGCCCTACATATTATGTGTAGCCATATGTTGGGCACGTCTAGGTCTGCTCCTACACCCCCCCCCCCCCGGTTGGTTTACTGTAGTGGCCGAGCTGTAGTGACCTGACAAAGATGCGCAAAATGAGCGTTTTTTGACATTATGCAAATTTCAGGAAGAAAATGCACGGAAAAAACCTTTTTTTTAAAGTTTTTTGAATCGAAAGCGGGGGTATGTTTAAGAGGCTGTAAAATGGTGAGTTTTTGACCGAAAAAGAAACGGAGAACTGTTCCGGATAGAGGAGAACTTTGATTTTTTTGCAAATTTTCAAAGCAAACGTTGGTTAACGGCAATGGAGGGGGCAGTAGGTTTGGTGGCGGAGGAGGTTTTAGAGGTGGTGAGAGAAGTTTTGAAGATGGCGGAGGAGGGTTCATGGATGGCGATAGCGGTTTTGGTGGAGGATGGTTCGGTGACGGTGGTGGAGGCGGAGGTGCAGCTGGAGATGGTGAAGGTGGTGCCGCTGGAGGAGATGGTGCTGAAGCCAGCATGAACTCTGATGCAGGTCATGGTGTCGATGCTGATAAGAGCGCTATTCATAGTGTTTTTGCACTTGTGGTCGACTAGACCAAGCAGCATTCTGATACAGATCACTGAGACTTTCGCCGATATGTACAGTACAGTACAGTACACTGCATCTAGACAAAACTCGACGTTCGCACTGAACAAAATTACGTATCAAATTTTGAGTATTGCGTTTTTTCGATCTGTTCCGGTAAAAAAACGACCGAAAACAATGCAACTTCGAAGCGATCTGACAATGCCGTATTTATTCAGTCACGTGATGTCTATCAACGTTTTCTAAGAATTGTAATTAATTACGTATTATTGACCATAGCAAAGAAATTCTTGATTGCGATTTCAGAAGAAACTGAAACGGAACAGACAGACCAGCAACAAAAAACATCCTTATCGTCAATCCTTCCAAACCGGTTAAAATATGGAGGAGCATGGCTTTAGAAACAAGAATCCATATTTGTACATTGGACTTGTGATTGTGATTGCGATTGTTGTTCAATATTGTGAATATTGCTAATAATAGTTAAGTCAGACAGGATCAAATCAGCACTGGCTACGCTGAAGATTTTGATTGTCCAGTTTGCGCCCATACTTGCATTGTCCATTTTTCCAAAATCAAAAGGTAGGGACTTCTTACTCTGATAATTACACGCAGACATGGGTACGTTTTTTCCGTTGGGGGGGGTAGCGACCGCCGACCGGGGTAGGGTAGGGGGGTGTATACTCATTTTTTTCTACCCCCCATCCTCCTGGCGACCTTTTTTTTAAAAAAAAGGTTGCCAAAATCTCAAAAATTTTTGACCATACCCCCCAACCAACTTTGGCCGGAGGTATGGAGGTCCTTGGGAGGGTATATATCCCCCCATACCCCCCACGCCCATGTCTGATTACACGGTAGAAGTGGGAAATAAGCCACTTGGCTAAAACTGAAATTTCTCCCAGAAAATTTGGGAGTAGTATATTTTCAACTCCTTGTGAGTACCTTCCTTCTGTACTTCCGCACGTTTTCCGTAAGCTTGTCTGACGCTTTTACCCTCAGATAATTTGATGCTGACAAGTTCAGTATACGGCCGTCAAACAAGGCAGGTGAGGTGAATCAAAGACCGAGAGTCCAGGTCCGAAAACCTGATCAAGGTCGTTCGCCGCATCGTCCTTTGCATAGAACCGTGCATTATTTTGTTTTGTGAGTGATCGACTAAACGTAGAATACATTCATTGAAGTTACAATGCCCATAAGAAGGCTTCTTTCATTTACTCAAAAACGGAATGAAAAATGAACAGCGAAGATGACTCCAAAAGCCAAGTGCCTGATGCAGTTCGAAACACCTGTACAATGTACACGCTGGCTGCTTGCAATCTGTCGATTGATGTACTTTGTTATATTGTTCGCCACCAGTGTAGCAAGCCGAAGCCCGACAAAAATGAACCGCGATTTAGCAATTATAATTTAAAGGCTTTGGCACAGTTTCAGGTTTGTGAAATTTTTGTAAAAAATATCGTTAATTTTACCCCATTGCTTTTAATTTCTGAAAATTATCGAGTAAATTGGCATGAACGATACGGTACTATTACGGTACGCTACATAGTAGCTGATGCTATGTACGTAAAAACAATGATTCAAAACTTCTTGCAGAATTTCTGATCTGAACTGTCTAGTTATCAGTGTTGAACATCTTTAAACCGCACCGCAAACCGCACTGCACCGCAAGTTTTTTCGAAACCGCAACCGCACCGCACCGCAAAAAATTGTTCAACCGCAACCGAACCCGCAAAACACTGGGGTCGGCGCTACTCTCCGAAACGGTAAGGGTCCCCCCTTGTCATTTTTTTGAGCCGCCTTTGACGGCCCGTTACCGCACCGCAAACCGCACCGCAAAAAATTTTCAAACCGCAACCGCACCGCAAAAAAATTGTCCAACCGCAACCGAACCGCAAAACACTGGGGTCGGCGCTGCGCCGAAAAGGTAAGGGTCCCCCTTATCATTTTTTTGAGCCGCCTTTGACGGCCCGTTACCGCACCGCAAACCGCACCGCAAAAAAAATTGAAACCGCAATCGCACCACAAACCGCTGGCGCCCATCCGAACCGCACCGCAAACCGCGGTTTGCGGTGCGGTTCAAAGATGTTCAACACTGCTAGTTATCTTCTTCCGGAGCGGGAAGTTTATTCTGGGCATAATACTTTGCAGATCACTGACTAATCTGTAAGCAAAATTCTTAAACTTCGATTGTTTTAATCAATCAAGTTCCTTTGTAGAACGCCTCCTTTTCTTGGCACAATTTTTGTGTTTCAGATCTTCAGCAAGTCAATGAAATCCGCCGTAAGCGCTGTTCTGCGAGAAATCAAGACGTTGAGTCTTGCATATCCGCTTTTGGTCATTTCCAACACATACCAGAATGCTCAGTCGAAACCATTGACCATTGAGACATTCATTTCGGGAACATTTTTGTCCGCAATGATTGCGCGAATGCAAGTGGTGAAAGTGAAATGGAATTGGAACCAAGCGTTGAACGAATCCTATCGATGGGATACTTTGCTCATCTACGCATCCTACTATCCTCGTCCGCTGTCGAAAATTACATCACTCCGATTGAACATTTCTGGACGATATGATCGAGAGCCACAACAAAACAAATTGGCGCAGTTATACACATTATTTCCTCTTCTACAGTCGGCCAAATTTCAAAGAAACGATTGCGCTTCGATCCCAGAATTGATCGAATGGGTCAATGCATTTTTTGGAAAGCCTTCTTCAGCAGAAATGACGACCAAGATGTTTCTGCGACTGATGGAACCGATGAAAGCAATGGGCAGCCAGGTGACATTCATGGACACTGAATCCAGCCAAATTTTTAACCTTATTGTCACCCAGATTCACAGTATTATCCGAGAAGCGTCCCATTACGATGTGCGGGAGAATAGCGTCAAAATCATTTTGAAATCAACGAATGAGAAAACGATTGCCATTATATACTTGCGCCCACGTGCCGAAGCTCCTATGTAATTATGGAATCTGAATATATTGAAATTGGCGACTGGGACATGTGTATATTTGTTTTTGTATGTATAAATGCTCTACTACCTCGAAGCCAATACTACTGGTACCGGAACGTTTTATCTTTGCTTTCTTAAATACTGTATCTGGTTTTATTTCGGAATCTGAGTCCATCATTCATCCATCTTTGTCTGCCCATCAGTGCTGTTACTGTCCTTGTTCTTCGTTGTACCGATGAATTACGAACTTCTCCTTGTTTTGGCTGTGATTGAATCAGTTGTTCAAGAATATGTACCGGACTGTTAATATTTAATGAAACTAACATAATATTACAAAACAATTTGCAGATACGTTTAGTTCGTTAGCCAAAGTGCACTGCTTGGATACTGAACTCATTCTGTATTCACTCGAAAAATATTTAAGCGTGTTTTTGTTTTATGCGAGCTTTCTGTTCATATAATATCGTTCTTCGGTTTTGGGTAAAATTATGGTAAATCTCCGACCAAGAAGAGGAAGAATATGCAACTCCGCGCCGTTCAAAATCGAGCAAACTCTGACCAAACCGTTCACAATGAAATCGTGTTTTATTTTGAATTTATTTCAGCAGCTTGAGGGTTACCCGAAGCTTGAGGGAACAGCTTGAGGGTTGCCCGAAGATGCGTCAAGCTGTTCCCAGCGTGTGCGATTTGACGACATGTGCATGATTTCATGATTTTTCATGATTCGTATCGATCAACAAGATCCCGTTTGAAAAAACAAAATATGGAGACTTCTAGAGAAAAATTCGCTGATTCTTCTGATAAAAATTTTGTCAAAAATTTATTCCATTGTAAACAGTTTGGTCAAAGTTTCCTCGCTTTTTTTACGGCGGATATTTGCAGCGAATCTTTTCATGAATAACATGCTGATGTCACGTATTTTCGCGTAAACAATAAGCGACAACAACTTCAAGCCATGCTGTTCATCAGAAGCGAAAACGTGTGGCTGGCGGTCCGCCTGACTAATATCGATCGGGGCTTGGCGCTGGCGCAGGCCGAAGTGGTCGACCACGTCATTTGTGCCGATGTGCAGTAGCACCAGCCAAACGCACGTAAACAACCGGAGAGAATCAATATAAACCCCACGGAACTCTTCTGCCCAGCGCAGTTGTCAGAACGTACGTACGGACAAAACTGCAGTCGTAAAATTCATTCTCTCAACTTTCATCGTTTTGAAATACGATTCATCAAAGAATATGTTGTACGCACCTGGAATAGCAGCCGCGACCGCCTATGAACTGGGACAATTGGATGAAGACAAACTAAAGACCAAGCAGATGTTAGAGGAACAAACCGCCAGTCCTGCCACGTACGAACGAGTTCTCCAGAAGATGGAAGAAGAGACACAAGAAGTCATCGAAAAGGACGAAGAGAAGCTGGAAAGGGAAGCGGAAAAGATTACACACCTTCAACACAAGATCAACAAAGAAGAGCGAAAGCAAATCAATTTACAATACTCTAGTATCCGTATTTTCAGAAATAGTGACCCTGGGCCACTATTATTTCAACCTTCGTCCGGGGTGCCTTGGACATTTGCCAAAAACTGAAAACATAAGAGGAGACCCTTGTGTTTTTGACCAGACCCCTGGGTCACTATTTCTGAAAATACATACTGTATTAGTGTTCTGCTGGCAACCGTAATAAGATTTTTACCAATTAATGTCAAGAAATTGCGCTACTACGTAGATAAATTGGTCTTTCTCCTTTGGCTAACGAGTTTGTTATGTTTAGATTCGTAGATATGGAGAGAGAACTGGGCGAAGACGAACAGCTCGAAGCTAAATTGAAAGCGGAGAAGCTGAAGAAAGCGGAAGAAAAACTGACGAAGATCGTGGAAGGACATGATAAGACTCCGGTTAAGGAGAAAATAGAAGAAGTATTTCATGACGCCAAGGATTTCGCAAAAGATGCTCTGGAAAATGTTGGTAAGGTTCAGTCTGGTATTTGCATGAACCATCGGACATATCTCATACTCTATCACGAATTTAAACTTCCTTCAGCACTAGCAACATTAATCACAGAACTTAGATAGATGCTGATGAATTCGCTATGAATGAAAAAAACTGCAGTTTTCTAAGTTGCTCAGAACCAATGCTGTGAGCAGTGTTGTCTCGGTATACTTTTACCTTACTTTAGCGAATTTACCGAGTAGTTTTTGATTTACTTTACTTTACTTTCACCGAGTTTGAAGACTTTTGTTTTACTTTACTTTACTTTTACCGAGTAGCAAGGCTATTGTTTTACTTTACTTTTACCAAGTACCAGTAATTTTTACCGAGTAAGTAAACTCGGTAAACTCGGTAAAGTAAATTTTTCATAAGCAGTCACTTATTGCAAAAAATTTAAATTTCTCATCTGGTCTCAAAATTTTACCGAGTATTACCGAGTTTACTGAGTAAATTTGACTTTACTTTACCGAGTTTGTTTCGACCGAACTCGGTAAAATTTTACTTTACCGAGTTTCAAAAAACCTTACCGAGAATCGAGCCCAATCCCTATATACCAGTACGCTTAGCCCAATAAGTCTTGACCTCATGCTGAGCGAAATTTTTGGTTCATTGTAATTCACTTATTTCAGCAAACTTTGCTCATCTTTGCTTCGCGGACGATAAAGAATTAAAAGCGCGTAAGTGCATATTCTATCTCATTATTTATTTATTTTTTGTTGTCTTCTCAAAAGAAATTTTTGATAGTTGTTCCAAAAGTTAAGCCAAAAAATAAACGATAGCGCATGTCACAATTTTTCAGTTAGAAAATCCCAAAAAAAGTTCAACAAACCAATGACTGACATTCGAATTTCAGGTGAAAAGGCAGTAGAAAGGAACGAAGATGTGACAGAAGATAATACGTACCTAACCGGCAAAGATTACGGTTAGACTTTCAATGATCATAACGACTTTAATTTTTGATGTTTGAAAATATTTAGTGATTCATATTTATCTTAATTATGTATATTTACTTCAATACTTTAATGGCACAAACCTTGCCTTATTGTGCAATCTACTAACATGAAAATACAAAAGTTTAGGTGAGGAAAGCGATCCTAAGACGGAGAAAAAACTAAATGCAGCCGCCCAACGAATCGCTGATCTGCGGAAAGAGTTAGCTGATAAGCAAAAAGAAATGGTTAAAGAAGATGACGAACTGCTGAGAAAAGAGGCGCAAAAGATCCAACATCTTCAAGAAAAGTTGGAAGAAGAGGAGCGGAAATATAACGAGATCGCCGCCGACTTAACCGAAGAGTTAAATTACGACGCAAGGATTCGCGAGGAGGAAATGAAACTGAAGGAATTCGAGCTGGCCGAAGAAAGAAATCTCAGCGAAGCACATCATCATCATCATCATCATCATCATAATCATCACTAACATTAACTTGAACTTCTGCTGAGGATTGACTCCAGCGCCAATTTGTTCAAGCGTTAAAGTCACATACAATTCCGCTTATTGCTCTGCTTTTTATACATATGTGCTGTAGAAGCAATGATGTTCACGTTGTCACTCAGCCGTGGAATTTTATCAGATGTGTCAGACGAGACTGATACATGAGAATGATGTCATGAACACATGATTTTATTGTATTTTATTTTACAACAAGTACAGCTTACTGTATTTGGTGTACCTTACATATATACCTCCTTCGGAGTTCTCCCTTGTTTTATTTCGTACAAGGTTGACTTGCTTCTAAATAAATGTTATGATTGTCACTAATAGTGCTTGAGAACAAACTATCACTACTCCAGAAATCGGGTCATTCTATTCATCGAACCCAAAGTAGTATGGACGAAACTGCCTATAGCAAAATTTCGAGGGAAATTATTACTCTCTTTCACCGAGGACAATCTCAGTCTGCGCTGAGTTGTCAGCAAGACAATGCCTGAAACACATGTTGCGTTCTTGGTTTGTAGGCAATTTGCTGATAAACAAGTTGATTCCATTCTCTGACGATACGCTGCTATGATCAAAAAATTCGGTTACCCCACGCATTATTAACTTGTTTTCATGTTGTTTGTATTGTTTGAAGTCGATTTGTTGCATAAATTTGGCGTTTATTGCGAATATTTGTTTGCGGTCTTATCTTTTTGCTTAGGGCGAAATGCAATGCGTTCAGAATCTGATTCAGAATGACGGTATTTAGGCGATTGTGTCGAATATGGTACACTTTACTCACCTAGCTAGTGCTTTCATTCTGCCACTAGCGCCCGGTCTCGCAAGTGCATTTTTAATGAGTAAATGAACAAAAATAAAAAACCTACGTAGCGGTCCTATCTTTTTGCGCAGCAGTGTATAAGGAAAAATTTATTAAGCCATTTCAATCGATTTAAGAATACCGGAATCTTCGATTTGTCGTGAACGCTCACATTTCCCAATGTTTGTTGCATCGCGTAAAACAAATAACAGAACTTCTTGTTTGCACATTGACCGTATTTTCTGCTCTTTCTCAATATTTGATCAGCGGGTCAGATCTTCAAACAGGTTCACTATACCAGCAAAAGTAATCGATTAATTCACGATTCAAAACGCTTGAAGGTTTTTTGCTACACTTTTCACAATTGTCAAAATGTGTCAGTACAAATCTACCTTGCATACATACGTAAAGTGTGCATCAATATCACTGCAAGTGTTGTCTGCCCATTGCCCTGCTTCGAAATTTGCGTAATCAATCGCCGCTATGATTGCACAGGCAGCATCATCCGGTTGCCCTGTAATTTTTCATGCATTGATTCGGTAAATAATATCTAACAGTACGCAATACAATGCACCTGTTGCCCAGTTGGTGAAGGTAAAGTTCGTTCCATCGGTCCACCCGTAATTACCATTATTCACAAGTCCACTGAGACCAATCCAAACTTGAGGTGGGTCGCCGATATGAAGAGATTTTTGGAGCAGATCTGAATTGAATAGATATTACCGTACTTTAGTTTCCGCACGCCTTTCATTTCGAGATGACAATAACAAAATGGCACCGAAGTTCGCATTTGTGTTGACATATTTTAAATTCCGATACGCGATCAGGTTTGGAATTTAGGCCCGATATAAAAGTGATTTCAACTCAAACAACTCAAACACCGTCCGAAATCAGCAGTATTTGCCTTACTTGTAATGAATGTATTCTCCTGTGAAGAATGAATTGATGTGAGGTGCCCTCCGTGCTTGAGGCAACTTTCTTCAGCCAATAGCCACACAGTTTTCTGTCTAAATACTAGGTAGCAATGACTTTTGTGCAATTTCCAACCATCTAAGCAAACCAGTACCATCCGGTGGCTTTGTGGAAGTGAATGTCTCCAGAGTTGTTGATTCAACCGTTGGCGAATCAACGCCAACAATAAATTTACTCTGAGTGAAA
>JAQGCX010001281.1:0-11577 GCA_034700205.1 Plectus parietinus
GCTACATAAGGGGTCCGGCCAGAGGGCCAATATGTAGCTAGGTCCCTCCCCCCCCGGTTACAGGTATGGTCAAAAAATGATCATTTCTTTCACGGTTTCCCAATGCAGCAGTGTACGGACTCCAACCACAATCACAAAATTTTATGACAGCTACCAATTAGCAAGAATAAATTAGCAAAGACTGAATATTTATGGGAAAAAATCAATCGGGTTGTGAAAGACTAATGAAAGAGCTTTTGTCTTAAGAAAACTGAGGACAAATCTTATTTAATATCGTCAAAATGGTATATTTTGACAAAAAATACACATCAAAGCGGAGCAAATGTGTATCTCATAATGCAGATGCCAACGTCTGTCTGTTACTGATCACGTTCGATCAGCTCGAGCTTTTCGGCTAAGCTCCCTTGTCCAGTGTTCCTCAGTGCCTGGAGAAAAAGGCTAAAAGCCTTGTCGTCTTGCTGCATCAGAAAAAGAATGAGTTGATGATTTCCTTCGAATTCCGAATTTTTCTGAAATAAGATATGATGTTGTATGATTCGATATACAGGATGGCTCAAAAAAAACGAAAAAATTTTGTAAAAATTGCAATTTCTTGACCACTGCAACACCAGTTGTCGCGAAATGTACATCACATATACCTCAAAATATTATTTTTATGCTAAAAGAATTTTAACTTATTTGGATTACAGATCAAAAAGTTATACTTGGTGCCGTTGGACAAAAAATGAACAACGCGAACTGAGAACCGTATTTTGGGAACTTTTGTGAAATCACCGTATCGCTAAACTTGTGCTTATACCATTAAGCAAAGATTAAAAAGCACTAAATGGCACAGGAAAACTTCTCTTTCACCCCTATTTTTTTATAACTCTTGAAAAATCGAAATTTTACTGAAATCACGTGTCAAAAAGGTCTTCTGTTCAAATCAATGTGAAAATATTGCGACATGATAAAGTTAAACAATTTTAATAGCAAGGATGTTTGTAAACATCTGCTGCTGTCAGAAAAATTTCAGAATAAACAGACAATTTCAAAGAAAGTTACACACAAAAACGTCTCAGAGCAACTGGAATTGCATTGCTCAAGTAATCGACATGCTATGAAACATAACTTTTGATCTGTTACCAAACAAGCTGAAACATTTTTCACATAAAAAGAATGTATTGAGGTATGTGTGAAATAAATTTCGCGGCAATCGGCTCAGTGGTTGTTTAGATGTAGTAATTTAACAAAATGTTGTCACTCTGTAGAATAGCCACTTTGTAGAATTTGACAAGCGGCACTGTATTTTTTTAAAAATCACAATTTTTTATTTCGGTCCGTAATTGTCCGAGACGGTGTTTAAGTTAGGAAAGGGGCCCCTTGTGTATCTAAGCCGGAGGCATAACTGGACAAAGTGGGGCGGGATATAAGGGGTACGTACCCCAGTGAAATTTGTACGTTACCTTTAGGGGATACAAAACGTCTTCAGTGGCGAAAATGTTTTAAAAAATTGCCGTCTGTTGATGGTATCGGTTTGGCAGAAGCGGGCGCAGAGTGAGGGGACGTCCCCCGGTTTTTAGAGCCAAAAATAAGAGTAGAGTCCCCCTTACCATTTTTTGGAGGTCGGAGTTGACGTCCGTTCCCCCCCCCCCCGGTTCTTTTGTCTGTGCACGCGCCTGTGGTTTCGTTTAAGAAAGTTTAGTTTCAGTTTGCAATGGTATCGGCTTATCGGTATATCGAGTAGTACCGATCGTAATAAAAATAAAATAAAATATCCGACCGATACAGACACGAGCGCTTTCTGTCGGCTGGGAGCGGTTTACTTCCCGATTTTAGAGTAGGCAGTAGCGCGCCGTTCCCTTCGTGCCGCATTTATACCTAACGCTCCTCTTTATTATGAAAGCGGTGGTCAGTGAAGCCTGAATCCATTTCACGGTCTGCGCGCAGTTGCGGGAACGCGCGCACCTTCCTGCTCATCATTTGAGGTCACAGTTCAAACCAGTACGCGATCATTCGAACGCGCGCGGTACCGTAGCCAGAGGTCACCACCGCCTTAACTGCGCGCATACTGTGAAATGGACTCAGGATTCACTGAGGCCCGCTCTCATAATATGCCTTCAATTTTTTAACTTGCCCTTGAAATCGTATCGATCATTCTTCGTGTCAGCACGCTCTCCTGTTCCAGCTCAACTTGCAGCTCAATTCTGTCCAAATCGTCGCACAAACTCTTCATGTTCCTTTTCAGCTTTCGTGTATGCAACTTTAACTTAGCAGCTTCAACAACGGACATCGTGGCAGAGGCAGACGCTCCTGAATATTGAGCTCGTCTTTTACATTGTAATAGCAAGACTTTGCTAACTTCCATAAAATCAGTTGAGAGCTGACCATTTGGTGATAATTTGAAAAAAGCGTTTTCTACGGATCTCGGATTTGGTGAGCAAAATTTGTGCGATGCTTGTTCTGGTGAAAATACGGTACAAAAATTCAGGCTCACTATTTTAAAGTCACAGATTTGCCAGATTATCACAGAATGCCTACAGCAACAACCAAAAAATTATGTGCAATTTTTGCACCGCAAAATTTTAGATAATCCGTTCCGTTGAAAAAACGCATTCTTCTCGAAGTCATTGCCAAATTGTCAGTTCACTACCGGTTTTTGTTCGATGACAAAATGCAATATCCCACCTTTCTCATCCCAGCTCAATAGCACATCTGCCGACCTGTTCAAGAAGGAAACTGATACCGAATTAAGTTGAAATAAGATTTATAAGATTAGGACATCCTGCCCAAGAGAGGCAGACATGTGTACGGTTAGAGTACAGTCGAACCCGGATAAGTGCACAAAATGCGTATCGATTGTTTGAGCACACGCCATCATGAAAACTGACTACGCAGAACTGCGTAGCCTCTTTGTGCGATGGCGTGTGCTCTAACAATAGATACGCATTTTGTGCACTTATCCGGGTTCGACTGTACATGAGGAATTTGAGCTAAAAATGCCATTCAATCTACACCTTATCCAAAAAATTTTCGCCATTACGTGGCGAAAAATATTTAATTTACTTTTGGGGGATGGCCGGGGATCGAGTTCCTTAGAGGATTCTTAAGTCAAAAAACAAGTTTAGCCTATTATATGCATTTGAGGTCGTAGATTTCGAAAATCATAATAGTTTTTGTGGATTCGGCTTTTTCACGTTGCTTTTCGCATGTTTTTATTGTGGTAAATTTTTGCTGTTGATTACCGGAGGCTTGCTGATCCTGTGCGGCATTGTTCTCGGACGACGCGAGACGGAAGCCGCTGTTGGTCATCTTTTTCGGCACCATTTCCTTCAAGTCGAACGTGCACAGATGGGCTTTGTCCGGACAGTCTGCAAAAAACTTAAAGAGGGTAAGTTATATTAGTTAGCCTGCGGCGCCAATTTGTTTTTATGTTGCGACCGCAGCACAAAATCGTGGGGTGCGCTTCGCGCGTAATATTTACGCGCGAAGCGAGACTAAATTGGGGAAAATTGATGGGGTTTAATGCAATTCGCATGTCTTCTCGCGTCGCAGGGAAGAGAACAATTCAATGCCACAGGCTAATAAAGTTTAAAAAAATGCAAAAGCTTGAAAAATAATTGAAATCCCTATCGATAATAGTGCATCTGAGCATGAATATTTTACAAGCTATTTTAGCTATTTTACAACATTTTGACAATAAAATGACAAATGGTTCCATTTCTATTGTTTTTTGGAGAAAACCTTCATTTCTGAATAAGAGAGCCGACTCTCTTATAGGGAAAAAAAGTTTATCACAGTATCTTTGCTCACTCTGTATATTAGTTAGCCTGCGGCGCCAATTTGTTCTCATGTTGCGGCCGCAGCACAAAATCGCGGGGCGCGCTTCGCGCGAAGCGAGACTAAATTGGGGAAAATTGATTGGGTGCAATGCAATTCGCATGTCTTCTCGGGTCGCAGGGGCCTATTTCATAAAGGACTTGCAATTGCAAATTGCAAATTGCAACTTGCAGTTTCAATCTCATTGGTCGTTTCCATGGAAACGCGTGAGGGGGTTGGTCGCCGCCAAGGATTTCGCATGCGTTTCTATGGAACCGACCAATGAGATTGAAACTGCAATTTGCAATTTGAAATTTGCAATTCGCAATTGTTTTATGAAATAGGCCCCTGGCTCACCTGAGGAAGAACGACGATTCATTTTGTTCATGTCAATTGTGATATTGATCACTTGCTTCTTGCTGCTGCCTGCAAATGATTTGCCGTTATTATATTTGTCGGGTCAACAAAAACAGAAATACAGGACTTTTGTTCCAATAATTCACATGAAATCAATGATTACTCAGCATCACTGGATAAGTTGGTCCTCCAACGAAAAAAATATTTTCTCGCGACACCCGAAAAATTACGGTACATACACACCTCTCTTCTCTGGTCTAAACCCTCCCCCCCGGCCCACTGCTATAACTACGTTACTTGGGAAGAGAAGACTGATATTATTTTACGAAAATAAAAATGTAATTGCAGTTCACACTGACCAGTTGAATTTGAATTTCTTGTTGACATGATGTCAGTGTGATACCCGGGGTCCGATAGGTTGGGCGACGATCTGATTTTCTTTCTTGACTTTAATTTTCTCTCTAAAAAACTCGATGAAAAGAATTATTAAGTATACCTATCAGCAGCAAAATCTGGCATTATTTGACAAAAGTATACCGTTTCTTTTAACGTGTCAGAAAAGTGACTGTTGGCGTTCGCAATAAGGCAGTGAACAAAATGGCCGGCTGTGTGAGTTTTTGAAGAAAAGCTTCACCTGTAGTGCGAGTGGTGTCGCCGGAGAAATCGCCGTCAGTGCCGGACAGATGTGAGTCGTCGGGCGGTATCCAAGGGTCTAAATAAGCGACTGGAAACGATCGAGTTAATCGCTGTCGACGTGCGGTCCGTGCGTAGCTAACTGTATGTTGCGCGAGAGAGCAATTCATCTCCGTTGGCGCAATTTGCCGTCTCGATCGCAAGAGACCACGAGACCGTTTAGAAAACACGAGCCCTTTTCAAAAGAGATCGTGTGTGGGCACGGTTTTCAAAGGTTGTTTATACTTTCATGAACAGCTGGAAATCCTGCGTATCCGAAGTGCAACGAATTTGTTTCCGTCACTGACCGTTTTGATGTTATTAAGGCAGACAAGGAACAATATCGGTTGAGCGCGACCGATTTGATGCGATCAATTTTACAGTGGCAATCACGAAAGGAGAACACCGGTGTGCATCTTCCCCAGCTCGAACTATCATCCACAAAACTGTGAAACTGCTTGCAAATGGCTGGACAAAGTTGCGGATACCTATGTGGAAAAATAAATTACAGAACGATATATTTGCTCCCCATAGTCGGAGTGTCGAAAACAAGCCTTTTCAGTCCGATTTCGAGCAAACCATACTGTACTTCTAACCGAAATCTCGGCGATTGAACTGCCATTTGCGCTTCGAAGATTCGAAATCGGACGGTCCGTCCAGTCCAACCTAACCGTTCACTTCACATAACCGCCAAATAATATATTTACCGATCCGAATCTATTCTAATTTCTTCAATGCCAACTAGGAACATATTACACATAGGGTTTTAGCGAGAACCGAGGCGCCAGGGGGGGTATGCCGCAATTTTCGGGTCGAGATTTTGGCGCCAAAAAAAATATATAATTGTTTTCGCCACTCTGTGGCGGTGAAAACGCATGTAGCTTTTTTTAACTAGTGCTTGTTGATCCGGAGAGGAGAGTACCCCCTAGCTCTCTGGTTACAGGGGCCTATTTCACAAAAGAGTTGTGGAACTGTAAGTTTTAAGTTGTAAGTTGTAGAGCGCGCGCATGCCATGGCAACTGGGCGTCGGTGAGCGTCGGAAGGTTGTTGCCATGGCAACGGCTAATGCGCGCGCTCTACAACTTACAACTTACAACTCTACAACTCTTTTGTGAAATAGGCCCCAGATATGGCAAGGAGCGTTTATGGGGGACTGTTCTCTCGTTATTGAACTTCGCATTTCGGACCCCCTGTTCAGTCGGTCCCCCTCCCAGCTCATAGCTGTAGGGGGCTGACCGCCGAAGGCGATCGAAAAATAGAGAAGGGTCCCCCCTGTGGTTGCGCCAGCCGCAAAAATTCAATTTTTTTCAATTCACGGCGAATTCCCAACACGGAGGGACCCACCCTCCCGGCCGAGGTCTAACCCCCCCCTGGCCTCGGACCCCAGCTACAGCTATGTCCCAGCTACGCCGCCCCTGGGGCCAACCGCAAATACTCTTTTATCTGAACACATACGGAAGTTGTTTGGACCTACGTAAGCATTTCTGCTGCGGTCGGTTGCCGTGATAAATAATAAATGTCGAGCTTCAACAACCAATGATTATTAACCGACCGCTTGTTCATTTGTCCGTTATTTATGACTCTTAGCTTGATTAGAAATGTGAAAAGTGACGTTTTAACTTTGAATAAAATCATAAAAAAGCCGTTAATACAGTGAAATAGTCCTACCAGGATTTTTCAAATAAGAGATCCCCCAAAAAGGAGATGAGGGGGGAATATTGTATTTGAATTTTTTTTTCAAATAAGAGCGGGGATCTCTTATTCGGAATTTTTACACATACTTGCAAAGAACACCAAGTCTGAACTGCCGAATAAGAGAAGGGAATCTCTTATTTGGTGCTCACTTTGATTTGGCGAATCTCCCAAAACCCAATTTCGAATAAGTGAGGAGCCAAAAATTTCCATTTTTGGTGAACAGACCCCACCACACCAATGTTTAGCACAACATAATAATTCAAGTTCATAATCTTCGAAATACTCACCAACTCCGTCCTGAATACCAAATGGCGACACTGAAAATATTTCAACTTGAAAAGCACCGTTTGTGTCAAAGATTGCAAAAGGGGTGTTAGAGAACGGTGGGTCATTGACAATTGCATAACAACAAAGAGCATCACGCGGAATCTACAGACCACGATACAGGAAAAAGGAACGGGATGCAACAAACTTGTGACGGTTTTTGTAAAACGAACTATTGCAACAAGCTAAGAGAGAGTTGAGCTCATCCCACCCTTTTATATGAACGTGACGTATTTTGAGAAATATGCCAAATATGCACGGGCATACCAGGGACCAACCTAATGTTCATTGAACAATGAAAAAAACTGAACGTGTACATAGTACTTACGAGCTCGTTCTTCTTGCTGCCGACTGCCACTGGAACCCATAGCACGACTGTCTATAGAATCACGCGAGGACTGTCAGCTCGGTCGTCAGCACAGAGTGGGCAACAAGCGATTAGATGAAACAAAGCCGGTAGTCAGGGCCGGACGTCACCGAAGCATCGATCACTACCACTCTGCCTGGCAACACAAGCAAGCGACCGCTTTTTGCTAATCGTCGCGTCCCTCTCACGTTTGATGATAAAACGCTCGATTTGCCGTTACCGTGCTAATGGTAGTTTTTGCGCACGAATAATTTTGCTATTTATTATTCCAAAATGTATGCAAAATTTATCAATGCGTGTATCGGTAGTTGAATGTTGAATGCGTATATCGGTTTCTATATCTGAACTTGGAGAGTGACAATATTGGCAGTCCTGTTCTTTATTTTCTCGGCAAAAGAGATTTGTGCAACTATACATGAATGAGCAAAACAGACAATAAAATAAAAAAATAGGTGTGTTTCCACGCAGCGTAGCGGCGCGGACTCTCATCTAATGCGCATGGGATTGAAAAAAAAGGTTAACAGTATACGACAAATTGCATACAAACTGTCATAAAAGCTCCGTTCAATATTTGAATGGCACCGTGCGGAAATTTTGTATACGGTGGTTTCGGGGCTCTGAGTTGAATCCGCATATTCGTTTCAATATCTGAACTTGGAGAATGACAATTTTGGCGTAGACTATTTATTAAAAATGAATCAATCATGCAGAATCATACATGCGTGTTGTTATTAAAATAAAATCAGAATAATATTTGACAAAATGTTAACAAAAAACGTTTTTCTAATGATCTTTTACAATTCAGCTCGAAGACCGTAATCTTGGCACACTACTTCTACGTTCCAAGACGGCTGTTATGTTTACTTTCGAACTGTTTTGTTCACAAATAATGGCCTGAGCGAGGCAATCTTTACAGACATCGATCAATTTTTAAGTATCTAACCTACCTCCTAATGCTAACCAATATCAGTGAATTCCTATGCAGCTACTATTTGAGAAATTTTGGGGAAACTTGATTAGCTGTTTACTGATTGCGAATCAAATACACATTCACTCTCTATTGTAAGCTATCATTATTCGAAGAGCGCGCTTCCGCTTGCCATGATGCTTCAAGGCAAGGCTAAAGTAAGCTCGATCGATTTTAGCAGCGGTGTGTCATCATGGCAGCGAGAAGCGGAGAGGGGAACACGCTTGGCGACGATAGCGATCGGCTCTTGATAGAGTGCAGCGTTCAGCACTGTGAACACAACCTTCCTTTTGCGCCAAACGTGAAACATGTTACAATAAGTTCGTGCTCCCTTGTACTGTATTTTGAATATTGAGAACTGCAGAATTAACATCAATTTTTTAAAATGTAGCATTCCTTGAATATTGATTGTCAACCAAAAGTGTACTTGGGGCCCTGGCGAGAGGGTGGGTCTTAAATTTTTTCTTCAAAAAACTCTTTTTATCCAGTGCTCGTCCAAATCACTAGATGGCGAAAACGTTTTTTCCGGCTTTCGAGGGGGGAGGTCGTAAATCAGGCCCAGGTCGAACCGATTTGAGGGAGGTTCTCCCCAGGTACACTTAGGTTGTCAACAGCACAAAAGAGATTGTTTGCTGTTCGGCCTTCCATTTGGATCAAATCGCCTCACTTAAAGCGTATTATTCAGGCAGTTAAGAGGCGTTGCACGGGAGAATCGAGGACTGCGGGATAAACGCAAAAAGTCGAATTCTGAGAATTGGCTGAAATTTTGTCCAAAGTAAGTTGACATACTTTAAGATCTTTGCCTGGAGGATTTTGTCGAAAAAGTTTTAGTTGCTGAGCAACGCTCGCGCGAAAATGGTGGACTCCTGCTAATTTTGCGATTTTAACGCTTTTCGGTCGCGATCGTGCGGTTTCTCAACGGTTGCGTTTCCAAAGCAGAAAATAGAGATTCTAGACTATATGACTCGCTGGTATCCTCTAGGCAAAGATCTTAAAGCCATGTCAACTTACTTTGGGAAAAATTTCAGCCAATTCTGAGTAGTCGACTTTTTGCGTTTATCCTGCAATCCTCGATTCTCCCTTGCAACGCCCCCAGCACTCGCTTACTGTTGCCTCCTTCTAGACATGGGCACGGTGCCCATGTTTGCCTCCTACCTCCGCCCTCCGCTCAGTCCTCCCCAGTGTTGCAACTAATTGTTAACTAGTTAAGCCAATGAAGTAGGAACCTGATTATCTTTTGCTAGTTACCTAAGTGAGAAACTCGTTTCCATAGAAACGAATTTATCACCTAGGTAACAAGCAAAAGTTAATCAGGTTCCTACTTCATTGGCTTAAATAGTTATTAATTAGTTGCAACACTGGTCCTCCCCCACCGAGCATCTATGCACTGATGTTCAGACTGCCTGCACCCTCAAGGCGACACTGAAATCGAATCACTGTCCATAATTTATGCACATAAGTCGAATTAACAACAAAGGCGTCTGTGCACCGGCCGCAACGATCGAAGCAGTAGGCGGCGCGGCGTAGTAAATCGACATGAGATAGGGCGGTAGCCAACCGGAGGATGCCGCGTTCGAATTTCACATTTTCAGCCTACACCGGCGGCCGCCAGCGACCGGTTTCATTCATCTACAAGGGCGCAACATCAACCGCGTGTAGTCGCTTTGTCGTCCGTCCGAGCGTTCCATCCTGTCGCTCGTCTCAGTCTACCTCTGTCTTCATTTTTTCCTGTCTCCGCAGACAGTTACCGCAGACACTTCATGAAAATGAGTGACAAGGAAGTGACAGTGCCATTCAGGTACGGTCATGTTTTTCAACCAACTTAAATTCAGATGAATGTTGTTTAAGATGCAAAGCTTTTTGTTCCAGCAATGATTTGCATATATTCCGTGTTATTGTTTGTCGTTTTAGGCGTTGCTACCTAGTGGGTTCCAAAACGTGGGAGAAGTTGAACAGCGGTCACGGAAAAAGTCGGAAGCACGAACGGAAGTGGAAAGAATCGTTCTACGACACGAAGAGTTCGTCACTGAGTCACGCAGAATGCATCTTGGCCAAGGACAGCGACTCACCACAGTACTGGAAATTCTTTTGTTTCGCGCGCGACAACATCATGGAGATCACCACCGATGAGCAGGACATCAAGGAGCCGCTTAGTCGCATCAACAACTTTCGCAGTTCCGACTACATCACCAGCGACATGATGCAGGTACAAATACACTTGCGTCTGCAGCACGAAATCAATAGTGCGATTCAGCTTCTTTGATCAGCGAAGATCTGATAGGGAAAAATGCACAATCGCCCCTGGGCCTAACAGAGCGACAAGACCCGGTGTGGTAGCAAAGTTTACAGCAGTGATGGGATCGGGTCGGCCCGACGAAAGCCGTCGGGTTCGGGTCAGAAAATTCGATCCGATCTCATCACTGGTTTACAGTTTCACCGAAATTCTAAGTTATATTTTAGTTTTGGCCTTAGTCACTTATGACAAAATTGCGAATTGCGACATGCTGGCAACCTTGCGCCGCCGACCCAGCCCACTTTTCTTATCGCGAGTGAAGTGCTATTGTTATCTATGACTGCTTTTTGCGTCATGAAAAAGTAATGCAAAGAGCGCTTCAGTGGTATATCATTGACATTATGTTGTGGGTGATGCTCTCAGGTCAGGCAAGTCAGAAACTCAGTTTAGTGTGAAATGAGCAGATGTACTTGCGCAAACCAATTTCGGGCGCATCCCAGTTGTGGAGTATAACTTTTGGACGGCAAGCCAACCCACCATTACCCCATTAAGCCAAAGCCCAACAACACGATTTGAAAGTTGAAAATGTCAGAATTATCGTTCTCGTTTATATTTCAGCCGTTCTTCGCAATCGACTACCAGAAGCAAGACTATAATATACATCAATTCGAGATTAGTTTGACAAAATCCGATTATGGGTTCGCATTTTGCACAGTGCAAAAGGACAATGTGCCGCTCCGACTGCTGCCGGAGACCCTCGACTCTGCCGATCAGCTTGCAAAGCAATTAGGTGCGCCTTCGGTCATTAGGCAACTCTCAGTTCATCAGTTCTAAAAAACTGTGCAATCGATGAAAACTATTTTTTTTTAAATTTACACGGGCGTAGATCACTGCACTGGCTACCATTCGTAGTACAGGGTGGGCCACCGTGGAGTTCAGATGTTTAAATCGCTGCAGACACTGCAGTTTTCATCCGATCAAGTTGAAATTTGGTACACATATGCCTCATATAGTAATTTAAAAGTTTTTAATATTTCATGGTGATTGGTGGTGAATTACTGGTTTTATCCAATTTTTGTCAGAGACTGGTTTTTCATCATAATTACCGTTGCGCTGACTCGCCCGCCTGCGCCGATTGAACGCCGCGTAGTGCTCTGACAAAAA
>JAQGCX010001282.1:0-11573 GCA_034700205.1 Plectus parietinus
GTCGCTACCCCCCCCCAACGGAAAAAACGTGCCCATGTCAGGCTTTGACTGAGGAGAGGAGGTGTTGGACGATGGTCCATGCGCCAGCATAAAAAAAACGTTTACGCCGCGTTGTAGTGAAAAAATTTTCACACTGTCCATGTGTAACTGTAACACCCATCCCTTCGGACGGGTATTATTGTCATTTAAAGCCACCAATATTTGAACTCGAAACATCATACAATATGTGTTTTAAAGTTTTTCCCTTCATGGACATCTTTTTTCTGAATATTTTCCGCAAACTTTTCATAATCTGTCATATGCTTCGCAAAATTGACAAGCATCATTTGGAACGTGGTCGGTGGAACGTGCAAATACGCAACCGACACAGACTAAAGCATCTCTGTCCTTTGCAAGCTGGTGACATTGAATGTTGTGTGTCAAACGAGCAAAAGCCTGTGCGAGTGACAAATTCGGCAATAAAAACATGCGTTGAAGCAGGCAAAATTTGTCATCATATTGATGCTAATGAATGTCGAAGTGGGAGAGTGCTGCTTGGCTTGTCGAAATCCTGCTTTGACGGTCCCAGAAAGTATGACTGTTGTTTGGAAAACGATCAAAAAACTGATGAAATGTTGCTTGTTCATCAATGTTATTTTTTTGAATACTGTTCAAAGTAACTCATGAAATTTGCTTATTGTTGCCTCTAAAACTCTAGAATAAATATTGTCAGGTTTAAACACAGCCTTTTATTCAAGCTCGGCAGTCAATATTGGTCCTGTAACTCTCCCCAAACTATTAGAACCAATAACAACCATAGGTGTTTGCGGAGTCCCGGCGAGGGGGGGGGGGTCGTAAACTATTTTTCTGGATCGCGAGGGGACCGTAGCGGTCCGACTTTCGAATTTAAAGGGGGAGGGGGATTTGTAAATCCGGTCCGATTCGGATCGTTTTGGTAAGGAGACAATTCCAAATCCTCCCCCAGGTACACCTCTGACAACAACTAAGGACAGGAATTTCCCTTCCTCTAAACCCCATCGTAGGAGGCACTCTGAGCTGTTTTCAGGTGCAGTATGTTGCGTCTCTAAGCTACTTTGGACTGCAGATAAAAAACAGTCAGCACGATGCGTCACTGTATTTTGCATTTGTTGTCGACTTTTGCGGCCTTGTTATTCTCCATGGCTAACAAAGTAAACGTTGCGTTGCCTGACGTGTTCGATTCTATTCAACTGATTTGCGAAAAGAAGAAGAAAAATATCCTTGCTCGAAACATGTCTGAACTGAACAACATTGGCCACAGCGAAGAAGAAATTTATGCGCAGATTCCGTTTTAATCGCTTGATGTAGCTTATTTACCATATAATGAAATCATCGAACTTGTTTGTACGCGACTTCGCAAATCGATAACTGCAAGTTATTGGTCAAGTTGCTTAGCCGCCGGACCAGACCAAATGTAATTTAAAAAAAGACAACATCCAAAACTGAAATTAGGATAAGTTTCCATAACAATGGACAATTGGGAAAGCTCCCCATCCCTAAGAAAAGTTTGTGATTCTACGAGAATTTGCGCGCACGCACCTAAAATTTGTGGAGGACATGAAATTTTTACCACAGCTAGTATTGTAGCAATTTTTCGTTGAGCCCCCACACATAGACGAGGGGAATGTGGATATCCCCCGAGGGACCAGATACCCGGGGATGCCAAACTGGCTGGGGGTTTTATGAAATGTGTTCGCCGCGGAGTGGCGAAAAGAGTACACTGAATAGTATGTACAGAGTGGCGCAAAAAAATACCAAACCTTTTTCAACCGCAGTATTCAAGCGAACGAGGCATGTTTTTCGGCATGCGCAAGTGAAAAGAAACGCAAATCGACGACAACTGTGCATTTGAAGCAAATGTGAAACTAAAACTGACAATTTTAATAACATTTGGATACATTTATTGGGATAATACCAGAATGAGCAAAAAAAAATTTCTTGGTAAATTGATTTTCGAACAATTTCGTTTCTTTTCACTTGCGTGCGCATAATAGCATCCCACGTTTGCTGCAGTAAATCTCAGCCAAAATTGTCTTTATTTCACTAATTTTGTTTCAGAAACACTTCATAATTCCTACTTCTTCTGAACGCATTCAGTTTATGTTGTCGTCATCTTCAAGAAAAATGGTGAACATAATCGTATGGATTTAACTGTGTGGGATTCCAACTATTCTTTCCAACTATTCTCTCCAACTGTTAAACTTCATTTGATTTTCACGAACGTTTATACGTACACTGATGTATTGGTTTTCTTTAAGACTTCCTTGAAGTATTTTGCGGTGCATATCATCTAAATTTCTGTGCAGTGTACACTTTTCACTTGCAATCAATAATTTCTCGATTGAGGATGTATTTTGAGTCGCATCCTACATAGTGCAAGAGTCGGAGACAGAGGGAGACGCGGCAGCAGTTAATTGAAGCTATGGTAATTAGAGCGAGAGACCTAACCTACATAGCTATGGTAAACATGCTACTGGGCATGATATCCTCCGGGCCGAATATTTTTGACAACCGTTTGAGCTCACGACCAAAACTCAACCGTTTGAGCTGACCTTAAGTTTTTAGATAGAACAGGATATAACATATATAAAAATGGCTAGATTTCATGTTACTATTTGCGGAAATTCAAAAAATACTTCAGAGCATGAGTTTTTATCAAAGTCGATTTTCAAATGGTGTTTTTCTCGAAAAAACGCGTGACAACCTAACATCGACCAGCGTTTAAGTTGCTCCCCTAACTGTCACGAGCATATAAAAAAATTCAACAAAAAATATTGTAGTTTGGTTGCGCTACAGCCGAAAAACTGCCAACCATGCAAAAACCGGAAAATCGCAGTATATTTTATTTTTTGTTTGCGCCCACAAAGCCACCGAAAGATGCTCATGTTTGGAACGCTTCCTAGAAAGCAATCGAGACGAGACAGACCATGCAGACATGGGCACGGGGCAGAGGTGGGCACCAATTTCGGCTTGCCCTACATATGGCAGGTCGCTGCCCTATATATTTTGCACCAAAATATGTTTTCCAAAGTCCGTGCCCTACATATTTTACCAAATTTTTTTAAGTACCTCAAAAACGGTAAATTGACCTACAAAAGCTTCAACGATTTACAACATGATTTTAAAAGCAATTTTGAAAGTTTTGCATGCATGTTTTATCAAAATTTATGTCTGATTACAATATAAATTATAAATATGAATACGAGTCACATACAGTATCAAAAGCACAGCAAGAAAAAAGCAAATCACAATGTAAGCAAAAACGGCAATTGAATTAAAGACATACAGTATAATTCAGAGCATCAAAGCACTGCAAAATCAATGTTCAGTAATCAATGGACAACCTTGAGATCACACTTAATGAAAGCTCGTACACCTTGAACACGTGTGATTTGTCAAATGTTAATTCGAACATGACAGTTCAACTGAACATTTTCCAGTTACACTTTCAGAATCACTTCATATTTTCCGTTCAGTCCCATTTTCTAGCTTTTCTGCGGCGCAAACGGGTTGTTTGCCTGCGAACCACACTGATGGGCGCCTAAAAAAGCAAATGAAATAATCAGTTTACAATGAATCATCATTTCAGTATTTTCAGAGTTTATGATATGAAACTGGCACTTTAGATTAATCTGCCATAAGTGTTGCATTCCTAGGAAACCCACACATCTTTTTTTTGTTTCAATGAGACTCATAAAGGAACCATCATAAATCACATAACAATGCTTTCCTGCTTTTTTTACCCCTTCATTACATTTCAGAAGCAGAAGCAATACACTACATTACAGTACAGATGCAAAAGCTAAAGATATACTTGTATGGCAGGCAATTGGTCGGTTTTGGTTCGCAGCCATTCGCAAGTCATCTTCAAGCACTGCAGTGAGTGCAATAATGGTGATGAAGGGCGACTCAGTGGTAGCAATGATTCGCGACTTGAACTTGCCCTCAGTGACCAGCTTGTTCAAGTTCAGACAGGTTGGGTTTGTTGGCACTTGCTCCAGTGTCATCTGGGTCAGTTTTCTGAAATGCATAATGTAAGGTTAGCCAGATATAATTTTTTTCAATTAAGAAGGATCCAGAAATGATGGATTCCCATGTAAAAGACCCAACTGAATTCAGTGAGACACCTCAAAATTCGACGTGAGGGTTACCTCCTATTACTATTGTACATAAATCGGTCCATAACAAAATATTTCCAATTAAAAAAATTCCGGAAAGAACAGATTCTAGCATAAGAAACCTTAAGAAAGTCGAATATCATAAGCAGAACTGGCTACAACATCATGTCGCAAAGTTGCGTTCAAGGTGGCTCAAATGGATTTTCTGTGCGTTCCCATGGTTCTTAACTAGTGGCTGAACTTGGGTTTTATGATGTTGTAGCCAGTTCTGCTTATCATATTCGACTCACTCCAAATTTTTTATGCTATCGTTTCCAAAAGTTTTCAATTAGAAACTTTTTTGGTATGGATCGATTTATGAACAGTGGCAATTGGAGGTGAACCTCACTTCGAATTTTTCGGTCAAACTAGGGTTTTTTGACGTTTAAGCCAACTTTGCTTATTAAATTCAAATTTCCCAAGGTTTTTCACACTAGAATTCATCTTTTTCAAAAGTGTTTTAATTGAAAAATATTTTGTTATGAACCGATTTACGTACAGTGGCAATAAGAAGTAGACATGTGCCACTAGCGGAAAAAAATTGAGTTTCCATCGGCAAGGAAGTTTGCCTGGAGGGCTTTGGAGGGGTTCGGTTGTCCTTTTGGGTACCTCTCCAATAGGTAAGGGGGACCCTAGCAATCACAAAGTGGACCCTTATATTGCAAATTTTTCCCGCCACATCCAGTCACAGTATTAATTGCTCTGAGTTACTCGAGAAATCCTCTAAAGTAGTCTGAGCAAACATCATCCTATCGAGGACCGGTTTTTCCGCATGACACAATTCCCGGGAAATACAGTGCTGAGCAAGAAGATACTGTAGGACGGCTACGTGGGGACTGAAAGACGTGCAAAGACCAATACTGGTTGCAAATGCAAAAAAAGGATTGGAGTTCACGCAAAGACGAATACTGGTCGCGAATGCGAAAAAGGACTGATTAGCCAGAGTCCATGCAAAAACCAATAACAGCAAGCCTTTTGGCGTTGTCCGGCTGAATACGCGGAGTACTGGTTCTAAAAAGCGAAAAAATTCTCTACTGGAAATAATTACAAAATTCCTATACCACAAAAAGGCGACTGTAATCGTTTTCCATTTCAATCATTTGGTTCCGACGCAAAAAGGGGGCATGAAGACCACTTCTGGTCGCAAATGCGAAAAAACGCCTGATACCATTAGCGAAAAACGATAACCAATTCTGATCGCGAAATGAATGCAGATCTGTGAGAAGAGCAAAGATACCATGATTGCCTAATAGCTGACTACGCCCAAAAGCATGAACCACTGATGATGCGACGCATTTTTACGACGCATTTTTTGCATTTGTATTTTACCATTATTACATACAAGGGAAATATGAACATGAGACAACCGGACAACGCCAAAGGCTAACCAGTCCTTTTTCTCATTCGCGACCAGTATTTGTCTTTGCTGGGACTCGAGTCCTTTTTTCGTAACCAGAATTGGTTTTTGCACAGACTTCAGTCCCCACGTAGCGGCCCTATCTTTTTGCTCAACATTGTATTTCCCGGGAATTGTGTCATGCGGAAAAACCGGTTTGATTGCACAGATATTTCTCGCGAATTGAGTCATGCGCAATCGATCAAACGTTATTTATTGCACAACAGGGTTCGTCATTTTGTCATTTTGCTCATACAAACAACGCTTGATCGTGGTTCTCTCGATGGCGGAAAAGATGGATTTGAAGAAAGAAGTAAAGGTGGAGCCCAATGGTAAATCAGAAGGCAATGAGCTATTTTAATCAGCTAATTGAAAAAGAAATAAGAATCGATATTAACCTGGCTTGTTTTTCTACCTTTGTAGTTAGAATTATTGGGTCATAAAATTCTTTTAGAGAAATGGTCTCCTACTGCTCTCCGGTTACCACATTTTTAAATAACAGTAATACACCTAATGAAATTTTACTTCATGCGATTCTATTTTTTAACATCTGCAACCCCGCCGTGCTAACTGCCGTACTTTATTTTGATCGATGCACTGCTCAGCTTACTGCAACGAAAATTTTGAATTCGACGTCTATCTCACAATCATCGGTTTTTGATTGAGAAAGCATGTATTGATTATCAAACATCGACAAAAGTTGGTGTCACAGCAATGAAATCACATATGCGAACAGATTTTCTGTCATGTTGCTGTACTGTACGTACTAATATTATTGCATTTTATACTATTAGGGACTACCGCACCATTTAGAAGCAAAATGGAACTATAAGTCAAAAACGAAACAGATAAAATGACTGTGCAATTTGTACTATTTTTAGAACCTCCAAATCAGGATGAGGTAGTTGATGATGAGCGGAAGATCGTCATTCCGATCACCCCAGCGGTCGAAGAACATCTGACAAACAAAGAGCTTTTGGTGCTCGACTACATTTGTCGCAAGTACAAAGCTGAGGGCGGTCCAATCCCGTTCACTATAAAGCAAGTTCATCAAGACATGGAAGCGGATGGCGAACGGATCTCCATCAGTTCCGTTCGAAAGGAAATCAAAGAAAATTTGGAAGAAAAGGGCCTGATTTATATTCAGGGAAAACGACCCACCGGAGGTCGTCGTTCAGATGTATACGTTATCCCTGATGCTTAATGGAAAAGTACGTATACCCCACATGTTTGATGATTGTCAACATGCTTTTGTTGTCCGTCTGTTGTGGAATATTTATTCGTTGTTTCCTAAATATGGCTCTGTGGTTCACTTATGCATGATTAAGGTCTGATACCGTACTCTTTTTAGGCATTCTATGATCGATAGGCGTTTTTGGCTACAGCAAGTTCAGAAACGAACCGCATTCACGACATCTAGTTGGAAATTGTGATATTTTTGTTGATTAAATAATCACTTTTTTTGTCTCGAATCAATGTTGCAGGCCAGATGTTAAGTCGTTTTGCACATTGTGAACGTTGATACACATGGTCAAACAAGAAAGGACGGCATAGGTGTAACCGGCTGTACCCCCACCCCTTCCTCCTCGGGCACCGGTCCAGGGTGTAGCTAGCCTAAGCCTAAGCCTAAGCCTAGCTACCCCTAGCCCCCCTCCGATCAAAAGCTGAGAGAGGCACTAGATAGAATGGACTTTCGCCAAATAGTGGAAAAATTTTATTGCGTTATTGAATTTTTGTGCCTATTTTTGGTTGAGGAAGGGGCGACAGCAACGCCTGTGTCTTGTAGCAATGAGGGGTCTTGCCATGATGGTGAGACGCCAAGAGCCAACAGGTTAGAGGGAACCTTTACTTCTAAAAAATTGGAGTGCCAGGGGCGCCCCTCCCTTACCAAATTTTTCTACTGAGGCGCCTTAAATGAAGGAGGAACCTTAACTCTATTTTCCGAAATTCGGGCGCCCGGAGCCTTGGCCCGTTGGTCCTACCTATGGCACGGCCCTGGTAGCAATGACTAATGACATTCTCCGATGATGTCATTCGCCGATGATGTCATTCCCCCGAATTTGTTACGCGCGGCCAGATATCTGCAGGAGGACAGCTACGAATACGTGTTCCTGCGCGACTCATTGGCCAAGGAAGAGAGAGGATTGCAAAGGGCTTGAGGCGCATGAAGAGCAAATCATTGAAATAACTGCCTTTTGCTTTGACTTGTTCACTGCCTTGTATTCTTTCTCGGCCTTGCCAGTTTTGCCTGTCCATAGCAAATGCATAAAAAAAAATTTGCTATGGACAGGCAAAAGTGACTCGACTTCCGTTTCATGACAACATTACTATTCTGAGACTTCGTATATTTAGTATTTTATTTATTTCTCTGTGTCAGAAAGGGGAGGGGTGGAGTTTATCAGTCATCAGAATTGGATATCCTACCTGTGTACTTGCCAATTGTTGTGTGCAAGTATACAAATCAACAAAATAAAAATAAATAATACCATGGGCTCAATAATACCATAAATACCATAAAAATAATAATACTATAAAAAAAAAATCATTGTTTACATTGATGTCTCCGACTGGCGCTACATACGGCGGCAACAAAGACGGTCTCCTTATCAATAAAGCTTGTTTTGTAACCAAAATGACAAACTCGTCGCATGTCAAGAAAGATTTTGTACAGTGGATTCTACCGAATCCTACCGAAGCGACCGAAGTCCTACCGAAGGAGCGCGTCGCAGATAAAACACTGGTGCCCCCTTACCGATTGCTGCGCTTGTGCTTATTGCAGTCAGACTTTGTGGGTACCAGAGCAGCGCTCACATCTGTGCAGATAGCAGCACCTGTCCTCGTCGAATTTCGAGAAACACGAATCCGAATTCCAGGTGTGACACGTCTGACCCTAGCGGTCAGCCCTACCCCACGAGCGCTGGCTGGGACTGGTGCTGAGCAGAGAAGATTATGATATCATTAATTAAGTGATATCACATCATTAATTTAGGTGATAGTGATATCACTATCATTGTCATTTATGCAAATTAATTAATGATACCATATCATTAGCACATCATTATAAAAATGAAGTATCACTATCATTAATTAAGTATCACAAATGATATCAATATTTATCTCATTAATTGTTACCGTATCCTCGTCTACAATATCCATGCTCATAAATATTACTCATGCTGATTAATATCCATGCTCAAATATCAATATCAATATCCACGCGGTAAGTACGTATTATCATTAATGATAGTGATATGAGAATGATATGCTAACGATAATGATATCATTATCAATAATTTATGAATGATATCACTATCATTATCATTTATGCAAATTAATTAATGATATTCTCACTCTCATTATTATTAATTAAAATAATTAATGATACCATGATCACTATCATTATCATTCTCATAAAAGCATCACTGGTGCTGAGGGAGGAGGGGCCCCCGTGGGTCGAGCAGCTTTCCGTCTTGTGCGATCGGGATCGGCAAAGACCGCAGAAGATGATGGGCGCCTCATGGAAAATGTGAGCAAGGAGGTCTTGGTTGTGCGGCTCCAACAAATCGACCACGGACTGCGCGAACTCGGAGCTGAACTTCTTGTTGTAGAGGATCGCAAGGTTAGGCGGATAGTAGTCGCGTGCGAGAGAGAAGATGAACGGCTGATAGTCGGTCAAATCCACCAAACGGTCAGAGCGTGTCTCCAAAAGAACCGAAGCGTACCGATTGAACACCAGACCCCATTCCGTAAGGACGGTTACACCTATGCCGTCCTTTCTTGTTTGACCATGTGTATCAACGCTCAAAACGACTTAACATCTGACCGACAACATTGATTCGAGAGAAGAAAAGTGATTATGTAATCAATAAAAAAAATCACAATTTCAAACTAGATGCCGTGAATGCGGTTCGTTTCTGAACTTGCCGAAGCCGAAAACGCCTATCGATCATAGAATGCCAAAAAGAGTACGGTATCAGACCTCAATCATGCTTAAGTGAACCACAGAACCATATTTAGGACACAAAGAATAAACATTCCACAACAAAAATATGCTGACAATCAACAGACATGTGGGGTATACGTACTTTTCCATTAAGCATCAGGGATAACGTATACATCTGAATGACCCCCGTTAGGCTATTGATCAATTCAACCAAAAAACTGAGTGATTGACCGTCGACACATGATTACCGCTGACACATTGTTCTTCCATATTTCGTTAGTGTCTCGCAGTGCTTCCAGTTATCGCAGAACAGAAAATATTTCGAGTAAATCAAAACTCGGATCTCCTTTGAAGATCGAAAATTCATTTATGACGAACATCTAAGAGGGCGCAAGATTATTTTCAAAGCTATGCCTAAAGTTCTTGAAATGAACGGCGAACCGACCTACGAATAACACATTTACATTTGACGTTCACATTTTAACTTTTAACTTCTCATTTACTAATTCATATTTACATTTGTACGCATGTTTTGTCAGTGTGGTTTGCACTCATTGTCTATATTAACCGTCGTACTTATTTGCGTGATTCGCGTGAAACCGCGTGGTAAAGATCCAAGCCGGCCGCGCCCGATCGCCTACCTTTAAGCACTACCACGCATATTGCGCGTTACCACGCGTGGTAACGCGTGAACCGAATACTCCACGCGCTCGGCACTGTACAGCGGCAGATCGCAGTAAAGTTGACCTATCTCCATTTCTCTATAAACTAGATTAATATTGTGCATTTCTGTGTATTTTGTTATTCAACCATATTGATTCACGATTCGATTTACAACTTACATTGTTAGTATTATATCATTTAAGTACAGAAAATAATTAGACTTTACTTGAAACACTTCTGTTCTTAACGGGGCTTTGTTTTTCGCCAGCAATGGTAACTAAAGCTTCGTCATACCCTCGCGAGATTGTATTATAGTACAGATGTGTCGCGTTTATGTACATCATGTGAGTGTGTGGAATAAATTAATAGTAATAAAAAATAAAGATGGCGCTTTTTTAGAGTAGGAGGGAGTGATAATAGCCCATAAAAGCTTCAACGGGATATTTCAGTTTTCACCATCATCGGTGGAAAGCAGGCAATTATACCGGTTCATAGCAGCTCATATCTCTCGAAAGAAAACTGGGCACACATCAGACCATAAAGTTTTTGAGTAAAACTGATATGTCTGCAATCTACATGATCGGACTGGGAAAAGGGGAATAAATTGGGACTATTCTATTAAGCCCAGAGCTGATTTTATCACGATAACTTTTTTTCGTTCGTCAGTTTGTCTCACTAATAAACAGGATATTTTTTTTAAATCGCTAGTTAATAGTGAACAATACTGACCAGTGAAGGAAACAGATATGCTGATCTGAGACGAGAGAATGAATGAAAAATCAACATTGGCTGATGGTTTCAACCAAGTAAGGCGCGCTATTTATACAGTTGTCCATAACGTCACGAATGCGCCCAATTTTTGATCTTCTGAGATCATTGGTCCAGCCAAAGCACTCAAAAATTGCTGTTCTATGTTTATTTACGCACGAAGAGAAGTCAAAAACGGGTTAGTCGTGTTACAAGTTGTTCACAAATTTCCATCATGATGCTCTTAAAGGCGAGTTGTAAATTAGGTCGAATAGTTTGTCAGAATTTCACGATATGATGAAATGTGAATAACGTTGCAATAGTAACTTGCGGGCAGTGTGGGTGGTTGCTCAGAACTGTCACAAGTTCATTCTCTGGGGACGATTCGTCATTGCGATGGACAAAGAACGTACACGTGGCAGCGAAACAGCGAAACTTGTTTTACGCAATAAGTAAGTGGGCACCGTGATGACGATATGACTTTAAACTGGATTTATTACGAAAATTATTGATCTGATTGTTTGTTTATTTAGCATAATGCTAGGCCGTATCTAGCCCCGAGTACGGGATATGCGACAAAGTCTGAGTCAGTGATGGGATCGGGTCGGCCCGACCCGACTTCGGGTTGCAACCCGACGACCCGACTCGG
>JAQGCX010001283.1:0-11573 GCA_034700205.1 Plectus parietinus
AATAAGTAAAACGTTGTTTGTCTCATGAATATCATTCTTTCTGTTTGAATGACCTCAATTTGTGGTTAACTCTCGTAGAAATTACTAGCATACCCCAGACTGGACGAGCAATGAATCTGTCGTCAAAAGCAGCAAAGACAGAATGGAAACGACAGCGAACACCGAATGCATGTCAGTCAGTTCAACAGGGTGTTTAGGTAGCCGCCACCTTACGGCACGTAGATATATAGTCACCAATTAGTAACGGTTTTGTGTAAAATTTCATTACTGCACTTCAGTGATTTGGGCTGGCACAAAAGCAAAGTGCGTCACTAATTATGCACCGTTGGCTTCGTTCCGCTTATTGGTCACGTGTAAATAGACCCCTTTCGCAAATAACTTTCTGATACGTGCGTGCGTTATTATTTCCGCCTGGATAATGATTTAATAAACGAACCAGTTCCAATAATGTTTACACGAGAAGAATACATTCTCACACAAAGCCATCATATTATGCGCAATTGACAAATGCACAAGCTGCGGCAAGCAGAAATACTCGTTAAAATGAAACAACTCGCGAAATAAATGCGGGCACAAAATATTAATGCACAATTAGCAAATACAGTAAGACACAATCGTTGGTCAATTTGTATCAAAACGGCGTCGATCGGGAGTATCCCGGGAAGAAGTAGAATTTGCGTGTCAAGCGGAATGTTGGTTCTGGAATTTGCTTGAAACCGTCCCCCGAGCTCTGGAAGGCGTGAGCGACCTTTCGATTCACCTGCAATTTCATATCACTGCATACATCCGCTATTGCAAGAGTGCATTTAATTTGCAAGCTGAAATACCCGTATTTTCAGAAATAGCGGCCCTGTGCCACTATTATTTCAAATCCCCTGGGTCCGGTGCCACTATTTCTGTGGGTGCCATTATTATTCAACCTACCCGCGAACAATTTTTTTCATCCAAAAATGCGATAAAGCAACATTTTTATCGCGAATTTGTTCATAAATTTCTTTTCATATCCTTTTTTGGTAGCTTTGTCGTTAAATAATAAATTTAATGATGTAAAATCGTTTGCCAGCACAAAAAACATGGAAACAACACAATATTGGCTGAGTATTTTTAAAAAGTCTTTCTTATTAAAGAAATTAATGGCACCGGTGCCATTATTTCTACGGGTGCCACTATTATTTCAGACCCACTGGACCAATTGCCATTATTTCTACGGGTGCCACTATTTCTGAAAATACGGTACCCATAACTGACAATGACGAAACTCCGATGAATTGACAAAGAATTGAGTAATTTTTCGAGTGAACTGACCTTAGTGAGCATGTCCAGAATGTGATCTTTGTGTGCGTCGTGCGCCAATACCTCGCACAGCGATTGGATGAACCAGCTGCCCTTCATCGAGTTGCGCCACGAGACATAACCCGGAGTGGTCGCATACGCCACCAGGAAGTCGGCCTCCAACGGCAACTTTTGGAAAACCTGAAATAGAGTCGATTACACATCAAGCAAATAAATCGCAATGTTCTCCACCTCGTTGGCATCGGTGTCGTCCAGAGTCACGCACTCTTTGAGCTGCTTGCTGAGCTTGCCAAAACACTGCCCGTCTACTTCTACGCCGTTTCCGTTTTGACGATCGCCGGCGCCATCGATCAAATTGTGATAGTGACCAGGATCGTAGCGTTCTGCAAGGTGCTATGTAAATGTCGGCGTCCAATCGGGGGGAATGTCCCGCGAACCATTTCAAATAATTCGCTAATCGCTACAAAACAACAAGCACAAATAAGAGTTCATGAGTTGGCGTCCTGCCAAAATTTTGTTCAATACGCAATATTTTTTGTCTTCCCACTAAAACCGAAATTTCCGCGTTAGCGTGATAAGACAGAAATATACGGTATTTTGCAACCCCGTCTGGTTTTCCACGCGCCGATAGTAATTTGCATTGGGAAAGACTTGACTGACTTCCGCGACAGGCCTGTAGGAAGAAGAGCTTGGGTTTGCCGCGCAGACCATGGCAATTGGCGGAGTTGAGCGTCGAGAGGAAGCGATCGACGGGTACGGTGATTTCGTCTGAGCCGAAGAGCTCACCGCTCTCGCCGTGGGTGAGCACCGCCACCACCGTCGAATGAGCCGATCTGTGCTCATACTTCAGGGCGAATCGACCAATCGCATTCATCATTTCCTGAACACGTTCCCATTTATATCAACAGAGGAAAGATGAGTTGGACACTAAATTTACACAACAATTCTCACCAGATCTTCATCACATATCAAAATATTTAAACTATCGTAGCTTTCAGAAGACAGTTTACCGTATTTATTCTAATATAAGCCACGGGGCTTCTATATTTCGATCCATCCCAAGAAGGGGCTTATATTAGAGACAGGGCTTCTATATTTCTGATCATTGGAAATCAAAATTTTTGCATAACTTTAGGCAATTTTTGGCCGTTTCCATGAAAATATTTGACAAAAATCATTTATGACTAGTTTTCAAAGATTTATCGTAAAAATGCCCTATATTGACCTGCAATGCATTGCTTAACCCTGACCCAGCCCTGAGAAGCGGCTTATATTAGAATAAATACGGTATTCCCAGAACCATAGTTGAAGATTAAATATCGCAGTAAAATAAAACTAAAACCAAAAACAAACCTTTGCAGACAAATTCTTCTTGACTTTGACTTTGTAGCCGATCTGTTGCAAAGTGCGTGTCAAATTGACTTCATCGACATCTGTGCCCAATCGTTCCGGCAATCCGATGCGACCGCTGAAATTGCGGTTGTTGATAATTAGTGCGAGGCCCTTCGGCGTGGAGAAATTCGGGTAGATCTAAACAAGAAACAAACGGTAAACCGAAAAATCGTTGAAACATTACGTTTTCTGCGTCAAATGAAGTGACCGCTGCCGAGTTTCCGTCGCACATTTCGACGCTCAAGTCAGTGAGAATGCCACTCGGTTCAGGCACTGTAAATTGCGAACAAATCAACAAGTCTGCAAAAACTGAAACTGTACCGCTTAGCTCATCAAACACAACGATCTCGTCTTTGTAGAACTTGACATTTTCTTTGATTGCCGACTCCTTCAACTGTTCTATTTTGGGATGAGCGAGCAAGTGGCTGTTGGCGGGATAGACGATCGGATCGGGCGATGGGCTGAAACCGATCACTTGACAATGAAATTAAATGGCGAATAGAATAGGACACCTTCTGGATCGAGCAGTCGGATCAGGTGGAACACCGACTTCTGTAGGATAGAGCGAGGGCGCAAGCAGATCAGCCAGATGTTCCTGATGACTGTGCAGCAACGCATCGTGGAAAACAGAGTACGCCGACGGTCCTCGTGTTTTGATCAACTTGATCAGTTCATATCGCCGGTCGTACGCGGTTTTCTTGGCCTGCAACCCTATTGGGATGTGGAAAAGGGAGAGACTTTGACTAGAAAGCTTACATTGATCAGTTCAACGTGATGGTCACGCAAGTTCCCTCGCGCTTGAAGGTAGGGGAGCACTTCGGTCAGATCGAGGTTCTCGCAAAAACTGACTAGGTTTTCTTCCAGCGCTCGTCGCTGGCGTTGTTCCATCTTGACTGGAAACGTCTCCTTCTCGTTCTATTTTCTCGTTGCAACGACGGAACGAAATTGTTGAAAAAGCGCGCGTCACCAAGACTAGACGCAATAGGACCGTACGTCTAATTTTTCACCAGACGTCCAGATTTCACCACCTCAAGTCAGTTCAACGTCGGCAAAATTCGGCGTCATCGGCGGCGCTGCGCACATACAAACAAAAAAAGCGCTTTGTGCAAATTACTCTCGGTCTAGAATTCCCTGATTCAGCTTTTTCCATTCGAGAAATCCGAAGCTCAAAACGATCGATAAGAGAACCAAAAATTAAATTATTCGGCTTACGGCAGATGACTACGTGAAAGTTTGACTGCGGGACAAAAAGTTCGGAACCCTCCATGAATAGTAATGGCGCAGGTTCCGAAAGAATATTGACTACTGAGGGTTTTGTGCAACTTTGTTTAATCGTGCAATCGTTTTTCTTTTCAAGCGGCCGCGGCGGAACCATAGATTGTGTGTCACTAAGGTTTCTGTCAACTGATTGCTTCTCTATGTGATGGTGGGTAGATGACGTACACCAGGCCCATGTTATGCGAGATGACATATGGTGTGCTGATTCAGTCACGATTTGGTTCGCATGTGAGCAGACGACGTGGTATTGGTCACAAGGTAGCGTCGTCAGGGTAACAGGCGGCACCACCATTTGCGATGGTATCCCGAGGTTCCCGTCGGTGCCGCTCCGCTCAATGTCGTCATGTGCTGAAATGGAAATGTGGTGAAGATGATTCAGTGGTTCAGATTGGCTCTCCTCTGGTGCGTGCTCGATTGTTGCGGTAAAGTGCTCAGCGACACAGCGATCGAGTGCTTTGGATGCGCCACATCACTGCCCGCTACAACCGACCAAGTTGCCAAGGATGCGATGAAAATGCTCATCAAAAACAACTACAATCTACCCGAAGTGCACAAAGTGTGCAGCGAACCGGGCGACCAGGAATTCCCAACCGTACCGCATTTGGAATGTCCAACCAATGATAAGTGCGTCAAAATCACCGTGAATCAGCAAGGTTGGTGTGTTTGTTGTTGACAACGGAAGCCTTGCCAACGCCATTCGTTCAGATCTGCACTTTGTCATCAGAGGGTGCAAAACTACCATGTTCAAGCCGAATATCACGCCGCAGAACTATCCCTGCGACGACAGCAGCAGTCCCTCCATCTGCTACTGCGATCAGGAGCTGTGCAATCAATCGGTGCATGCTCAATGGCTGCCAATCTTGCTCATACTCTCATCGTTGTCCTTGATGCTACAGATTTGCTTCCTCAATTAGTGCTGCATTGTTTCTCGTTACGGTACACTACTACTCTGCCAGATCATTGGGTTTAATGGGGTAAAGAATAAATAAAATTTGGTTGATTACCGACTGAACACATTTTACAATAAGAATTTACGACGAAGACTTTTGAAAAGATAATCATTCACATTGCACAGCAGTACCGTTGGGGACCGCTGAACATTGTTTACATACACCGTAAAACGTTGCTGATCAGACCGTATTTCTTGGGTTGGCCATCATGCATAGCCACGACAAAGTACTACCTATCTGACTTGGCATTCAATTAGTACCATTGCAATTGCACTTATTTCGAGAGACAATGTTTTCTTGCATTCATCAAGCCGCTTCTAATGCGAGCTCTCAGCTTGAAGGGCGGCTGGAAGATGTGCCTTCGAATGCATAATCCGAGTGTGCGATTCGATATATCAAGATCATGCAGTTCGTTCTGTTTGTCAACGTAAAATTCGTTGCTTAGCAACAATGCCATCGACGCCGGAGAAACGAACCTGAAATTGAACGAATTGAGAACATCATCAACTGCTAGTGGTTCAACAGAATGGCAACCACCTCGATGAAGTTTCGACCGGTGCTCTTTATTCAGCTGCTGATTTTGGTAGCAGACTTAGCGGCGAACACGGCCGCGCCTCTTCTTTATTATCAGAATACTGTTCAGTTAATGTTGTACATGTGAGTGAGCAGTAGCGACTGCTTTGCGGCTGACAGTATTTCGTTGCAGACTTCAAGACACGAGCACTGTCATGGCTGTGATCATCCTTCTGCTCAGCTTCTCCTCTACATATGTGTTCCAAGCCGGTCTCATCTCCGTATTGGTGTCAAAGTTCCAAATGACCATCTACATTTCCACCATTTACTTGGCATTGTCAATTGTCTACCACTTTTGGAGCCTGGTAGGCAAACAAACCCGTACCAGCTTCACTAGTACAAATCCGCAAAATTGAGCCAATACTTCAATAGGCTTCGTCAAGGCACTGCCAGCCTTTTATGTACTTGGGGATATTGCAGCAATAGAGCTGTGCCCACGGCTTCTTTTCTAATCTGAGCAGTGGGGTAAACAAGTTATCAACCGCTGATTCACTATTGAATTTTCAGAGGCTAAACTGGGAACGAGAACGCGAGTATTTGTGGAATCCTGGATTAACAGCGGCCTTTGTTCTTCAGCGCACCTGTACTGTGCCAACTTTAGTCTAGACTGATCATTACTAGATCCTTTTCAGGCGCTGTCTTGTACTATTACTTTTACAAAAGGACTGCATTGATGCTAGGCGACCCGCGCTATTACCAGGATTCGCCATGGCTCCGACAACAGCTCGACAAGAAGCACAGACGATAAACTTTGGCAACTACCGTACCCTGATTACTGTGCTTTGAGTGGTGCAAAGTGAGCCAATGCAGAAAACTCAAGAATTGCTTCAATTTGCTTCACAATGAAAATATGCGAACACAAATAAATTGACATTCGATCGTTGATTGAATCAATCGTTGACGTCAGACGACTCGTCGGTGTCGGGTTGGTTGTGTTCGGCGAGAACGTTGCGCTCCTGACTGGCACGCACTTGTTCCAAGAAGCTGATGTAATGGATGGCGCCGCGAAGAATTTCATGCTTGCTCATCTTCTTGTTGACAGGATAAGAAGGAAGAATCTTGCGCAGGTTGGCGAATGCACGGTTCACATAAACCTGTCGCAATCGCTCGCGTTCACTTTGTTGCGCGCCGGCCGCCGAACTGGACGATTCCGTTCGATCCCGCATTCTTTCTTCCAGAACCGTTCTTTCAGAGAGACTTTCTTCCAGAACCGTTCTTCCAGAAAGCAGTCACCACTGCCGCTCGTAGGAGCAAAGACACGCATTGACAGAGAGACCCTAATAATACTCGAAAAACGCAATCAACCAATTCCCGAGAGACTAGCGCACGTGTGCCGATAAAGTGACCAACGGTGGTCTGTAATAGGAATTTGCTGCTTGATTGCACTCGGCGATGATCGGCGCTTCATTGAATTCAGTAAAGCGCGAACGAAATCGTCAAAATTAGAGAAAACATTCGCAGCGACCACGTGGATTGTAAACGATATTGGCAACGCAATAACAACATCAGACAACTAATCGATAAGTGATATAGCGACCAGCGGTCTCGGACGAACGAATGATTTTGACGACTTGACCGCGTCTCAGTCCGAAATAGCGCGCCACTGGATCGCCCAACTGGATGCGGGGCAGTTGGCTTTCCTTCAGCTTGCTGAAATACACACGATTTACCTAACAAAGTTGCAAATTAAACGATTTCAGCATTGCAATAACTAGGGTTGTAACGGGGTCGGGGTTGACCCCGACCCCGACTTTTGGGTCAACCTCGACCCTGACCCCGACTTTTGACCTGCTGTCGGTAGTTCAGTTATCATTTGCCCAAGTCTAGTCTTTTCTACTAATACCTAAAGTGTTTCTGAATATGAAAATTAATGTTTGCAACTGAAAAATGACAAAATAATGACATGCCGCTACGATTTGTCCTCAAAATTTTTTTTCAGCGGCCCCGACCCCGACTTTTAGTTTCAACCCCGACCCCGACTTTTCCAAAACCCCGACCCCGTTACAACCCTAGCAATAGCTTTCGTGATATAAAAACATTAGAGGAATTCAATGACACTTACTATCGAACGAGCAGCTCGGCTTTCTCGTCGTTGGTCATAACCACGTGTTCGGGAACCAACTGCAAGTTTTTTAAACATGATAAAATTTCTGACAATGCTCGGTGATTATGTAAAACTGATGTGAAACTTTCAAAATCTACCAAAGAATTCTAATCGAAATTATCTGGTAAAACTACTGGTCGTAAAGTCGACTTGTCGGCCTTTTTACGGCCTCTTGTGTAACTTTGAATTCGACAAAGTTAATCCGACTATTTCTTTGTTCAATTATTTGACATTCTGGCAATAATTTGAAAATATATTTATATCTATCTAGAAGACATTACCATATTCCGTTTATTTTACTTCTTGCGTAACTAAAGGGGTAGAATTAGTCACCAGCAATGGTTGTTTCGGCTCCTTCCGACCCTCGTTAACCGATTTTGTCCCTTTTTTCTCTTTCGTGCGTTGTACTTACACGTATGGTTGGAAATAAATAAATAAATTAATTAATTAATTAATACAGTCAAACCAAACTCGCTCGTTCGTTCATTAATTCCTGAGAAAATATTTTTAAAGCCAGTACGGTAGCAAACTACCTGAAGACAAGTTTTGATGGACCCCGGATACAAGAGCACCCCGGCTATAAGAGCCATTCTGTGAATTCTCGTCCATGCTCTTGTAGCCGGGTTTGACTGCATTAGCCGAACTCACTTCGTGCTCGGTGATGTTCACCATGAGTTCGGCCTCGAGGAACTGCTCCAGCGTGTACTTGGGCGCCATGTCGACGATAGCCTGCTTGGCCGACGGCGTCATTCCCTGCTGCACGACGATCACCGCTCGCGTGATGTTCTGTTCCTGCATTTGCTGACAAATCGCTTTGATTGTTTTAATGCCGATTTTCGGATCTTCAGGGAAGAAGACGAACATTTGGTCTGAAACAGTTCAATGTGAAATCAGTGCTCAATCGACAAAACGATATTGAAAACACAGAATTAACGTTCGATAATAAATTTACCGGTAGGATCGTCGTTATGGGCGACTAGAATGGTGAGATCGGCGCGGGACGGTTTCCGCTCACTCGGCTTATCTCCATACTGCGTCTTGAAGTCATCCAACGTCTGGTCCAACTCGTCCTGCGTCACTAGATAGCCACGATCATGGCACATCTAAAGCAAAACTGATTGGTAATCGCTCACAAACTCTCACATGAACACGCAACATTTTGGTTGAACTGTTTGAAATTCTTTTCGAAAATTTTACCTGCATGATGGTTTTGCGCACACGCCACAGTCGGTACGTTTCCAATTCGTCATCCGCCATCACGTTGTTTTTCAGCTGAAGAACACAAGAAAACAGTCGGACCAGAACAGACAAACCAGCAACGCCGACGAAACACAAAAATGACTGAAGTAAGGTACGGTATGAAAATGCGACATACAATCGCTTCGAGACTCGATGAAAGAAGATTTGAGTGTTGCGAAGCAACCGTTTCGGTCCAGCGGTGTCGCAGGGCCGATCTGCCGTCAGCGGCCGATCAGCGCCGTCCGGCCGCTCATCCCGGTTTCCTCGCAGCCGCTGTGGACGCCGTCGTGTGTTACAAGGTGTGTGACACGTGTGGGTGGTCCTTGTCCCCGCGAATTCTATTCCAGTTCCGTGTGAAAGCAAACACGTGTAACGGACACTCGTTTTTTCGAAATGCGAATATAGTTACTTTCGGCAAATGTAGTTACTTTATTATAACCGTCAAATCCATTTGCGAGCTATGTATGGGTCGTGCGTGCATCCGTTACCCGAAGTAGCCAGACGGCGCTGAAGGCGAGGAAAAGCGGCGCTATTGATTTTGTGTCGGTCGGCCCCTTCTGTCGGCCCTTAGTAGCCCTGACGCTGCGTTAGTGCATCACCAGCCAGGCGTTTCATGGTGGGCGGGCGCCATCGCCAGACGATCATGACTGCGGTTGACTAACAACGGTCTTATCTCGACGCTTGTTGGCGCAATCAGCGACGCCATCTGAGTACCGACGCTGTTTTGAAGGCGGTTGACCGCTGGCACGAAACGATGATGCTATCGATTGTAATTCCGTTCGGGGTCTTGGAGGAGGCGCCGACGGGTGCAATTCCTCATGGACGCGCGCTACAAGGCGATATTAATAACGATTTTCGCCGGTGGCTTAGTGCTGCATGCTTGCCTTGCTGCCCCTGACGACCGTGCGGTCGGACAGTGGTTGCCAGGCGTCGGCTGCGCTCGTTAGCACAACGGCCACGCCGATCGTCCAGCGCAGTCGTCAGCGCTACATCCCTCGTCCCCTGGAGCTTCTCCGTCTCTCTCCGTCCCACTTCAGTCATCAGCGCGCTTTATCGCCTGCTCACTCAACATTTTCAGCTAATCGACGGCTGCGCGCCCGCCATGGCCGCCACCGCCAATGGACGCGACTACGCGGCCGAGAACCTGGAACGCCAAGTAAGATATCACAGCTTGATTTCCTTGCGGTCACGACAGACGTGGGGGGGTCTTCGTGCGTGCACCTTATTTGCTGCAAACAGTCGCCGTCTTTTCGTATTCGACGACGACGACTCGTATTGCGACGGTGTTTTGCCCGCAAACCACGAAGACGTTGACGCAAAGCGGTTGAATCTATTGTGTGTTCGCCGGGCGCCTCACTAGGGGTCCAATCTGCGTGTGTCGTAAGTCGGCTGACGACTGCTTAGGACCGACCACCGCCATATTAGCGCCGGCTCCATTGATGCGCTAATTACTCGGTCGTCTTCCACGCAGTCAAAGTGGCTTACAAGGTATCGATCCGTATCGGCAACGTCCACGGGATGGTTCGCCAGTTGTCGGTCCGTGGCGGCTCACGTCGTCCAGCGTGTGTCACATCGAGCAGTCATGTTTTGTCCACGCGCTTCGCATGCCGTGTCAATTCGTCAACGCCGTTGTCCCCGCGACAGGCGTCGCTACGCGCAATTCGAAAAGTAAGCGATCAATGTGTTTCAGCGCAAACTTCTGGAGCAAAAGCAGCAGGCGAAACGAAGGGGGACGGGAACGATACGCATGAACGACCCACCGAAGGATGACCCGTCTCGACCGCTGGTGGCTCGGCCGGTGGGTTCCGCAGGCAAGCGCGGCGAACTCCACGGCTACGACGGTCCGCTCGCCTACGCCACCGATGACCCCGACAGCACGGCGCCGCCTGGACCCACTGTCATCACCGTCAAGAGCGGTCCCCCGCAAATGATCGCCAGGTGTCACTTCCTCGTTCCGCCCGCTTGCTGCTTTTTGCGAATTCAACGCAATTACCAATCCCGTTAATTGATTTCAGCACATCGAGCGACGAGGATGACGAAGGCGGATCGACGGGACGCGGGATGAGACTTAGCTCAACCGAACAGGATCTATCAGAAAAGCTGAAGAAAATGAAAGTAAGTGCGAGCTGTTTCTCTGATCCGACAACATTTGGCCAATTGGATAGGTTCCTTCGGTATTAACATCGGACACCGAGGACGAATTGGGTGCCATCGTTCGACCGATCGGTTCGTTTTCGGTTCCGAGAGCAAACGGAACAAACGGTGATGCGGAAGCAGATGGGGATGCGGCGCAATCGACGGAAGAGCAGCCGGACATCAACGAGATAATCAACAACCTGGAAGAGTTTGTGCAGCGACCGGCGAAGCGTAACGTGGTGTTCAAGTGTCGGATCACGAGAGACAAGAAGGGGGTAGATCGTGGAATGTATCCGACCTACTTTTTGCACCTGGAGAAGGACGACGTAAAGCGGGTGCGTTGCGACCATGTGAGATCTCGTTTAATTTGCTCAGCACCACTGCGCACGAGCATCAACCGCTCTCCACGTGCACCTCAGGCCCCGATTAAGGGCGCGGGGGGCCTTCAGCCACTAATTTAATGGGCAGCTCCTGCTTTTCTACCCCCGGAGGCAATTTCTTTTTATGTTCGGCGCTACAGTCGAACCCGGATAAGTGCACATTCGGTGTATCAATTGTTTCAGCACACACAACCACGCAAGTAGGCTATGCAGTTCTGCGTAGTGAGC
>JAQGCX010001284.1:0-11572 GCA_034700205.1 Plectus parietinus
CCCCTGAGTAAAAAAGGTCCAGGGCCCCTCGAACCCTTAAGCCGAGCCTGCCCCCGCCTGCCTAGTACTAAAGGGGGCCTCCTAGAAGAGGTCCACCATTGCCTGGGCCCCTCGAATTTTTGCTCTTGTACATGAAGCCTCAGGGTCCCCGCACTCATCATCCGCTCCTGGGAACTTGGGCACTCGTCGGGGCGGGGAGGGGACTTGGAGTAGAATCTCTACCACTTGCAAATCTGAGTCCCCATTCTCCAAACCAGCTTATCGGTCAATATTTCAGGTGAGCGACATCGACAAGTTGGTGGCCGAAGCGCTCGTGCCACACAACAACGACTCAAAGCTTTCGACAGCGAAACCCAAAGTTGACGAGAAGAAAGCTGACAAAAGCAGCAGTGTGTCGCTGAGTGAAATCAGCAAAAAAGACGTGGAAAATGCTGCTGCGAAAAGGAAGAGCGAAGCTGCGGAGTCGCCCGTTGCTGCGGTCTCTACGGTGACTACGGCTGATAAGCCGAAGACCGTCAAAATACCTCTAAAACCAAAACTCTCTGCTACTGCGGCAAAAAGTGTGGAGAAAGATGATAAACCTAATGCTGCTAAAGCCGCTGAAAATATTAAAAACGAAGACAAGACGAAAATTCCTGTCAAAGTAACCGAGCCTGCTAAGAAACTGGAAATCAAGGAAACGAAAGAGCCTGTCAAAGTAACCGAGCCTGCTAAGAAACCAGAAATCAAGGAAACGAAAGAGCCTGTCAAAGTAACCGAGCCTGCAAAGAAACCGGAAATCAAGGAAACGAAAGAACCTGTCAAAGTAACTGAGCCTGTAAAGAAACCGGAAATCAAAGAAACGAAAGAACCTGTCAAAGTAACTGAGTCTGTAAAGAAACCGGAAATCAAAGAAACGAAAGAGCCTGTCAAAGTAACCGAGCCTGCTAAAAAACCGGAAATCAAGGAAACGAAAGAGCCTGTGAAGAAAGTTGAAGAAAATAAACAAGCCGAAACTAAGCCAGTCGATAAACAACCACTAAAGGCGGTGTTTGTTGCGAAGAAAGAGACGAAACCTCTACCCCCGAAAGAAGTGAATGCAAACATGGTCTTTTCTCGGGCGAATTCCGCCCTGCACACTGAGCGCATTGTGGTGGAAAGGGACAAGAAAGAATGCGTGATTTCGTTGCGAGAACCGAGCAAACCGCTGGCGGAATTGTTCATCGATGTCAGTTTCCAACTGATTGGAGACGAGGAGGAGTGTATGACAAATCGAGGGATGGCGCGAGCGAGCACGACGCACCGGGACCTCATCCGTGAGCCGTGCAAACGATTGGCCGTCGAGCCACCGATCACGGCGCTCGCTCTCATCAAGAAGGCACTCGTCAGCCCCTCATCGACGCACCGTGCGGAAATTACTTTGAAAGTGGCGCCGAAAGTGCTGGCGCAGTTGCGCGCCGCCGCCTCTACCGATCGTGTCATAACGATGACGGAGATTCTGCGCCAGTCGAACGCGATTGGTCGCGCGGAGATTGTCGTGCGGAGCGGCAATTCGAAAAAGTCGCCACTTGTCGCGGCGCGCGCCGAGCTCTCCGTGCGAAAAAGTCAAAGCCGTCCCGACGTCCGGAACGGCAAGAGCGCGGGGGATTTACCCTGGCGATCGGCGCGCGGCGCCGCGGCAGTTGTCGACGCGGACGGCGACTTGGCAGCTGTCGACGAACTCGCGCGCGCCGAGGCGTTGCTCTCCTCTCTTGCCGCTTGGGAGCGCGATCAGCAGCGGAGATCGGATCAACAAGCGAGCGAAGGCGGTCGAAGCGTCCCGGTGCCAATCGCGGGGCAGCGCGCCGCGCTCCCCGTGCACCAGCCGGAGAATAAGTGGAGTGGCGGTGGACCTGCCGAGAAGGCTGCACCGGCGAATAAGAAAAAAGGACAGACAAACGGCGGCGTGGTTACGGGATCGAGCGCGGCGTCCTCGGCGTCCTCGGCTCCTTCGGGTGTTCTGCTGCTCCCGGCGCCCGTCGTCCACGTCTTGCAACCGCCACGCAACAAGCAGCGCGCCACCATTACGCCGTCTCGCTCTCGTGTCAACAGTGTCGACAGTCAGCTGTCGGCCACGCCCAGCTCGACGGCCGGCGCTGTCCAGAAACCCGCCTTCCGGAAGCCAACAACCAGTCTTTCGGAAGTCGACCAGACCATGTTGGATTTACTGACGCTTGGTGAACAGTTGTCTGGCAGTCGTCGCAGTCTGCAAACGGTACGAATTGTCTCGCGTCCAGATGGTTCTCCTTACGTATTTACTATGATTGATTCAGTGTGTGTAACAGCGGTAGTGCTGCACTGTTGAGATGGGTAAAAGTCGACGGGCCTTTAGAATCATAAGGGTAATGTCGGTTTGTATATAGAATTGGTCAGGGTATGAACCGCCATTTTGGGAGATTTGCAGCTAATACATCGGCGATATTCACACTTTCTTTGCCGATTGTTAACTTGTGTTACACCGTAACAAAAGTTCCGAAAGATATTCGACACCGTTTCCAGCCCTCCCCGCTTCAAGCTGTTCGAATGTATTACGTTGCGTTCCCAGAAAGTCAAAATAGTCTGTTAAAAACATAATACTGCATTCCGGTAATTAAATTTACAAATGTTATGAGCAGACGTTAGAATTTGATTTGTATGATTGAATACTTGATGAATCTTTCCGATATTTCAGGTACGATCGGAACCGCCAACGAAATGCATGCCACTGATCACGCCCGCGTACAAGCCGACGCGCGCCATGCTCTTCGAAAACATCGACGAGTCGTTGCCCCTTCCGGCCGTCCATCAACAGCGCAAGGGCAGTATCGCGTCGACCATCTCTAACACCAGCGTCTTCTCCACTGCGTCATCAGACTTCCAAGTAATGTTGCAATATATTAGAAATATGATAACTGATGCAACCAGATAGATTACTGTACTCAAATAGTTGCACAAAATTCTAAAGAAAATGTTCTTCGTCCGCAATTTATCAGCGCATGTCTGATATCGGATTGTGATTATAAATGTTTTGATAATATCATAGAATCGTAATACTAATTTTTAGTGTATGTTAATTCGATTTTATTGGTCGTATTCTGGCATTAACTGGCCTGCACCCTCCCCAAACAGTCCACTGACACTAGTAACCGTAGTACGCTTACATACATGATCATCATAGAATTTTTCTGACGGGTGGAAGATACGACCAAACATGCTAAGGCGATTCTTAACAAATGCCAATCCATCAAATACAAATTTCCTCAATTTTTTTTTGACCTGGATCTCAAAAGAGGTTTTATATCCCTCTCGGGAATCCATTGATTGTAGAACATTTTATCGAGGACATTTCATCAAGGTTAATTTCATCGAGGACGTTTTCATCCAGGAACAATATCATCGAAGTTTTTTTATCGAGGAGCAATTTCATCGAGACCATAATTTTTTAGCTATTGGGTCTGAATAAGCAGGTAACTGTGCTTTATGCGCTGCTAAAACTTGAAATGTCTTGAAAAATTGCGGATCGCCACTCGCTCGCCATTTCACTGACACACTCACTCACTCACTCACTCACTCACTCACTCACTCAATTTCGCACGTGTCAGCTTGTAGCGCAGAATCATATTTATCGAAATTATCGAAATCATAGTTACCGAAATTATCGAAATCGTAGTCATCGAAATGGCACCGTTGGCTGTTGTTGTGGAGAACTATACAAATCACGGTGATCAGCTGTCTTGCACGATGAATTCGCAAACATTTTCGATACAACCCTTTCTCTTAACAAAAAACGCTGCCCCTCAATCACTTCACGCGCCGATCGGCCGACTTGAAAGCGTTGTGTATCGACTACCAAAACCGGTTGTTCGTAACTGCACCGTTGCGTACTGGTTACACTCGCTTTTTTGTCAGACATTGCAGCCTTGCTCATGCGTCGACCGCCAAATGCCGGCGGTAACTAAATTACAGCGATTTGTGTAAAACAATGTTTGTGTAACCAAATCATTTTGACAAAGAACTTTGTTTTGCGGTGTTTGTGAGAGAAACTTCGATGAAATTGTTCCTCGATAAAGAAAACCTCGATGATATTGTTCCTCGACGAAATTGACCTCGATGAAAAAAACCTCAACGATATGACTATAGGCGAATCCATTTTACAAGTAATCATTCCCATCTTTCTCTAGTGTTACTATAATGTGAAACTTGTTGCAGGAGAACGAGCTGAGTGTTGGAAATCTTCCTCGCAGGACCAACAGCAATAAATTCCCTGAAGCGGCACGGCCATCATGGGCACGTCGCGGCTCGAACGGTTCGGGACGGACGGTGCCTGCCGCGCCTGCGACGCGCACGGAACGCTACGCGGCGCACATTCCTATTCGAGACACGGAAGCTGATACCGGATACGGTCTAATGGCTCAGCTGACGCCCAGTCGTCATTCCCTGACTAGCGTCGATTCCTTCGCAACGGCTGCTACAGGCAAGAACGGTTACGGTCATTCTTACACTCTCGAGCCAGCTCTAAGCCTAAGCCTAAGCCTACAGGCAAGAACGGTTACGGTCATTCTTACACTCTCGAGCCAGCTCTAAGCCTAAGCCTAAGCCTAAGCCTACAGGCAAGAACGGTTACGGTCATTCTTACACTCTCGAGCCAGCTCTAAGACGAATGTTAAAGACGTTTTATTGGACATTCGTGTTCCGCGTGGGTTCTAACTACTCCAGGCACTGGTGACAGCTGTTCGGGTAAACTGAGAGCAGAGCACAAGTCTCTCCTGCCAGACGATCGACTACTTTAGTCGGAATATATGCTAGAGATTCAAATTTCGTCAGTGGTTAAGTGTTTACTCTGGCCAGGAGACTATGAATTAGGCAAAAAATTTATTGTTTTACAGTGGTGAAACAGCTGAAACCCCCCCCGCCTTCTGACAAACAGCGTTGAGGTGCCACTACAATAAATTACGATAAAATCTTTTCATCACATCGCAATTCAACTAAAGGCAAAAAATACAATTTTACAACTACTAGTGCAAATAAATTTAAGATCTGAAAATTGCCTTGTATTCAACGCTTCACATTTGCAGGCGGAAGCGGTACCCAGTTGGACGCTGCCGCGAAACAAGTGGAGCGAATGATCAACGAAGCAAAGTCCCGTCATCGCCAGCATCGTTCCAAGTTCAAGGAGGCCATAGATTATCTGGACCAGATCTACGAAGACATTCGCAAGGAGTGCGACCAATTTCCGAAGGAGATTTCCGACGCGATTCAGCGAACGGAGAATACCTCTAAATTTACTCATCAACAGCCACCGCCCATACCGCCAGCACCTGTCAATTATATGCCGTTGGATCAATTGTCTGAATATGAGGATCGCATGTTGGCACCGCGGGAGACAATGGCACAGAACCGACTGAACGGCGATCGCCTCGACTTTACGAGAAAATGGTTGGAGGACGACATCAAGTCCTGGTCCAACATCAACCCCAAGCCTGATCTGCTCGTTCCCTGTGATCAGCCGTCGCTCGATATGGACGAACGGTCGGTGGGCAGTGCCAGCGCCGAAGTGGCCGCCATCAACGAGCGCGACGGCAACAAGCCCAGACGACTGCCGCATCAAGCCCCCGACCTCATCCCCAGAGCCGAAGTGGTGCGTATTGTTTGGTTCTGTGTCACTGGGACACTACTGCATCGAAAGAAATGTGTATGACTGAATATGTGGGACCGGTCGGCGACTGGAAGAGGAGGGGGAGAGGAATTTACCGTGGGCCATTTGGGCCATATGGCCCAGGGTCCCCCGGCTTTCCCTGTGTCAGGAGACCCCCGGCCCTCCCTCTGTCGGTTTGGTCCCTATTAAAGGGCCCCCTGCTAAGATATGGCCCAGGGCCCACTCTTAATCTAGGCCTGGGGGGGGGGAATAGCACTGATTGAAACTGCCCGGTGGGTACGTTTACCGTATCTAGTATAATTTAAACACTGTGCTTAAATTATTTCAATCATCGTCTAGGGGCACTTGGACACTTGCCAAAAACTAGAACAAAAGGGGAGACCCTGTGCTTAATTAGAATAATTACGGTACTTCCCCACCCACGCAATGTAATAACTTCAATCTGTGGGTTGACCCACAAGCCTAACGTTGAGATTTTTTGTTCCCTTCAATATCAATCTGAACATTTCAAAGAGAGGTTTCAAAGAAATGACATTTCATTTCCTTTTTTCAGGTGGCCAAAGCAGCGCCGGTGCGCCGAGACAGTAATCAATCGTCTACGGACTCTGCCCGTAATTTGATAGGCAGGGCGATTGAGAAAACACAACAGACGAAGAAACTCGATGCGCATCGACTGTCGTTCCCTAACAACGGAAATGGGCGAGCGAGATCGCCGCCTACTACCGTAGTCACCAAGTCTGGCAATGTGATTCAGAAACGCTCGCCGCCCGATAATAATAAACGTTCGCCACCACAGAAAATGCACCGGGCATTCGACCAATACGACTACCTCCCCTACCAACAGCAGAAGACGGTTCGTTATATTCGTTTCTTGATAGTTATTTCACAGAATAGCGATTAAATATTCGTATTTTGTCGGCAGAGGGCGGCTACCTCTAATCATATGTTACATGATACACTGAACCGGTCAAAGTTCCGAGATAAGATATGTGCAAAAACTTCAATTCCCATTCGGTCTTTGGAAAAGGCTAAAAAATATAAACTGTGCTGTAGTGGTTAATATAAACTATAGATGCGTCGGTCCAGGTCGGAATCGGTCCCGGTTTATTAATCGGTCCAACCAATTTTCATTTAATCGGTCCCGGTCCTGGTCCAGATGGCGTTTGCACCGATTAATTCGGTCCCGGTCCAGTAATTGGTCTACGAAAATGACCTCGGTCCGGTCCTGGTCCCGGTCCAGTAATCGGTCCACGAAAATGACCTCGGTCCGGTTCCGGTTCCGGTCCCGGTCCAGTAATCGGTCCACTAAAATGACCTCGGTCCGGTCCCGGTCCCGGTGCACCGACCTCAAAATTAATCGGTGCACCGACAATTACGGTCCCGGTTCCGGTGCACCGACCACATCTATAATATAAACTCGTTAATCTGGATGCGTAATGGTAAGTAACATGATGATGTGAGATAATTTTTAGGTGAGCGAAGACTACTACGGTAGAATCACAGGTGGTTCTGCGGCAGTTGTGCGCGGCGTCGGCGGGAGCAGCGGGGGCAGCAGCAATCGTCATAAACCAGTCGGATCAGTGCACAGTCTGCCCGACTCAGCGCTGATCCGTCCCAAGGCCGTCAGAGCTGTGCCCCAACAACCTGCACACCAACAACCTGCACATCAACAACCTGCACACCAACAACAGCCCTGTCTGCATCCTGACCACCTTCTGACTCTGGACAATCTCGTCGCAGAGCTCGACTTGAACACGGACGACATGGTGTCGTCGACCGAGATGCGACAGTCGTTTCCCACTGCGGGAATCCATCGCGAAGACGACATGCTCGCTGTCGCCCCCGACTATGATCACAATCAGCATCCCATGAGCAGTTCATATGATCGTGGACTGAAAAAGGTACAGATGCATATGATTGTTTCATTTAGCTGGGAAAATGGGACTAAGGAACTGCAGTCACCTTCGGCATGTAATTCATGTCGAAAAATTACTAAAAATAACATCACGACATACGTTTATTAAGCGCGACACTCTCTTCACTTTCATTTATGATAAATACGAATCTTGTTGGCGAGTCGAAAATATGGAATTAATTGAAAACTGATCAGAGATTTAACCTGCAGTCTGATGTTTGGTTTGAGACGCGAACATAGCCCATCTGTGTGTATCGCGCAATTACCCAAACAAAATTAATCCTGGCGTCGCAAAGCTCACAGTGTCGTGCAATATAACGAACATTGTGAATGTGCGATGTACAAGAAATCTGAATGAAAGTTTTAAAAAATTGATTAAAAAACATGAGATGATAGTGGATGACAATGATAAATGAACAACTTGCAAAACTCAGGCTCAACGCCAACAGCAGCGTACGTTGGACGAAGCGACCAATCTGCTGAACGCGGTCGCCGGGGAGTACGGAACGCGCTCGGCGGGCGAGGTGATGTCGCCTTACTTCGAGAAGGTCACCCACGCCCCGCAGCAACTCGGCAGCGGCAAGACGGCCGAGAACAGGCGAACAGTGTTCGAATCGAAGAACACCGAGCAGCCGTCCTGGAGAAGGAACGCACCATCCGCCGTCGCCGCCGCACCGACGAAAAGGCCGAGCATTCCTAAGCTGGACGAGGAAAACTATTACGAAATCGGAGATTTGCTCAAGGTACAAAAACACTTTCATCGCTATTCACCAATGATATTCATGGGCCGGCCTGGCCCACGGCCCATCCAGGCCTACGGATAAAAGGGTGGACCGTGGGCCGGGCCTGGGCCGGTCAGTGGGACGATTTTTGAGAATTTTGTGGGCCGTGGGCCGGCCCACGACCCACTGAGTTGAAATTATGTACCCACAGTATCTGGTTCTGATGATGTCCGTGGGCCAGAAAAAGCCCGTGGACCGGAAAGAGGCCCGTGGGCCGGTTTATGGCCCACCCAGGTCCACGGGCCGGCCCACGAAAAAAAGGATGGGCCGTGGACTGGACCTGGGCCTAAAAATTTTAGTGGACCGGCCCACGGCCGGCCGTGGGCCGATTTTTGTAATTTTGTTGGCCGTGGGCCGGCACATCAACATCATTGCTAATCACTTATGGGCGTATGTGATCGGACTGTCTCTCAACTTGAAATCCAGTTACACTGGTTTGTCAATGGGATTGATTTTGCGAGGGGAGCGCAGTAATTATTTAAACTGTTTGGTCGCGTTTACAAGAAGATGATATTACTGTATTCCGCTATTTGTGTTCTATGCCATAAACCCCAAGCCCATACTGACGCCCATATCTGAATCATATTTACCAAATAGCGGCAATATTCCTCTCCTTATTCCAACATCTTTATGTGCTTCTTTCTGGAAAAGCGTTTTATCAGTGAATTTCGCCCATCTGTTCACTGTTTCTAGGAGTATCCCCGCCGCACTTCTCTTGGCGAGCTTTCTTCTGTTGGAAGTTTTACAGTAAGTTTAATGTGCTTTAAGTTTCAACCCAGTTACTTAACTGACCAAAAAATTTCCCAGCTTTTTGCTCAGCAATTGTCCGCTACGTTACATGTTTTTTGCTGTTATTAACGCAATATTCCGCTAACCGTTTGCCTACTGATCAATATTTCCAGCCTTCATCACCTCGCTCAACTTACAACGCGTCCGAATGCTACCCGCCAGTCCCTATTTCCTCACCCCCTTCGCGTCCGCCAGAAAAGATGTTCAGTCAACCGTCTGCGTCTCAGGACCTGGACTATGACGACGACTGCAACTATGACAATATTCAAGTGCCACCACGTGGCCGGGTCTCGCAGCGATCGTCGCCGCCGCGCAGCGCAATGTCGCATCAGTCGGCGCCAAATCCGAATATGAGCAAATCGCAAGCGGGCGCGAAACTCAGCCAATTGCTCAGAAAAATCGGCGGCGGCAACAGTCGACCGCCTCAACCGGCGTCGTCGATGATCGCTCTGCACAAAACGTCGCACGAACAGTCGCCGCATCCCGCTTTGTACAAAAGCAACAGCGTCGGCTACGAACCCTGGGCTAATGAGGTCATGATGAGCCCATCGAACGAACCGACGCGTAAGTTATTTCAATAATTTCTAGTTCTTGCTTGTGAACAAAATACCGTATTTATTCTAATAGTACGACCGGTCGTACTATTTTTCTATCGGTCGCTAGGGGATCGTACTATTGAAGACGGTCGTACTATTAGAGACAGACGTAGTTTTTTTCGATCACTGTGTTGCAATGTTTCTGAAAGAATTTCTTTTTCTGGTTGTGTCAAAGTCACTGAGAAGTCGAATCAAAACAAGAGATTAGATCAAGACAAAATTTCGATCAATATTCTAATAATACGACCGAGTCGTACTGATAGAGACGGTCGTACTATTAGATACGGTCGTAGTATTAGAATAAATACAGTCGTAGATTTCATCATTCCTGCCATTGAATTGTAGCTAAGATATTTTTGCAAAGTTAAATATTCAGTTATTCACGTTTCACGTATCGGTGGTTCAGTTTTAATGGACATTGCTACTGTTATATGCATCATCATAAATTTCTCGCAGTACAGGGGCCTATTTCATATTTCATAAAAGACTTGCACTTGCGAATTGCGATTTAGACTTGCAAATTGCGGAATTGCGGAGTGCGCGCATTGGCTGTTACCATGGAAACACCAATGCGCGTGCTCCGTATTCCACAATTCGCTAGTCTAAATCGCAATTCACAAGTGCAAGTATTTTATGAAATAGGCCCCAGCTATTATATCATGATACAGTACACTAATTGAATCGAAATTACTGTTCCGCTTTTCCTGACCTGATTCCTCGAATTTCAGCTCCTCCCGACAATGGGAAAAAGCCAGGATTCGGGAAGCGACTGAAGCAGTCCCTGTTTGGAAGCAGCAAAAGAAAGTGAACGATTCGTCGACTTTTCTGCCCGTTATCTTTTTCCGCATTTCCTCGAGTGTGTGTAATTCAATGTGTTGTTAAACGACTATTCGACCGCGCACTGTTTTGTTCATTTTTCCTACGTGAAAGGTCCTTGGTGCGTGCACTTCTGCTGCTGTGTAGAGTATTACCTCAGCGGCTGTGTTTTCAAGATATGAGTAAAAATAATCACGCACAAAACAAACAGAGTTTTTGGAGCAATGTTCATAAAATTTTCAGATAGTTGGCGTGACCGAATGATTTCATGGTTTTGTTGTTTGGATTGTTTGGATCTTCGATATTCTCAAATGCAGCAGATTCCGGGGGGCTCACGCTTGAAACCTACGCGTGTTGACGCGTGCTGAAATTATTATACTTGGTGTAGGATGGTACATGGTGTCTGAAAAGTGACAAGATACACTTTTCTTTTTAAAAAACTTTTCAAGATATGAGTAAAAATAATCACGCACAAAACAAGCAGAGCAGACGCAGAGGTCTTAAAACTTTTATCAGCTGACAGGGAGAGATGCCTTATTATTGACGGTTAAGTTTTGGCTGAGAACGAGCCCTCAGAGTGCGACACGCCACAAAAATCGAGATGGACTTTGGACTTAGGAAACAGCTAGGAAACAGCCAGTTACACCTATGCAGAAGAGTGATGCTGTAGCTTATGCTGAAGCCTCAGCGCCACCCTCGGAAAGCTGCTTTTTGGTCATACTATTGGTTACCGAATCAATTACCAGCATGCGATCTTAATTAGTGCAAGAACAAGAAAAAAATTTATTGGTCCGTTTGTTTGCAAATCTGCGCATCTGTTGTGTGCGCCCCAAAATTTTAATGCAATTACACAGTTCGATAATAATATTGAAATTGCACATTCAGTCTGAACCGCAATACAAGGGTCCCCCCTTCTATTGCTCGAGGCTTGAAAACCGGTGACCTTTTTTTTTTTGGTCCGGAAAATTTTTTTTTGCGAAAATTTACACTAGATATTATGAGGTTGTGATCTTGGGGGGTA
>JAQGCX010001285.1:0-11570 GCA_034700205.1 Plectus parietinus
CGATTGCCTGAACCGATTAATAATCTGTATTGGTCCAACATCAGCAAAGAAACGCAAAAATTCAAATTTTAATACTAGAATGAAAATTTAATTCCCCATTAAATATACTTTTGATACTGTAATTTTCCACTGAAAAATTCAAGATTTTGAATTTTTGGGATGATTTTGGGAAACCGACGGTCCAGGAGCTGGACCGGACAGGGATCGGGACTAGGACCGATTAAATGTAAATTGGATGGACCGGCTCCTGGACCGGGACCGATTCCAGGCTGGACCGACACATCTATAATTTTGGTGTAGCACTGGCGGTTGTTACTGTTTTTCTTCCAGGGGCAGTCACTCGTCGCAGTCGACGAATCGGGCGGCTTCAGTGGCCACCAATGCGAAGGACTGCGGCGACAGCAAGGCGGACGACTCGGGCCTCGGCCCGACGGGCACCTCATCCAAGAAGACGGCGACGTCGGGGACGGGCAGCAGCGAGGACTTGGTGTTGCAGAAGGCCGTGTGCATCAACGCCGCCACCAACAACATGTACTTCATCTAAAAAAAGCGTCACGCGATATCTCTATATTTTTCTACGCGAAGTTTCTCTAGTTGATCGCAGTTTTATGTGTCGTAGCACGAATCGAAGTTCCGGATGTGATGATATGCTAATTCAGCTATCTTACATTAAGCGATGTTTCTCTTCAAATGGTACAATTGTTACGCAGTTGTGGATATTGCCGCAATGCAACCTATGTTTACTTATCGTGAATGATGATGATGTGTTTTGGGACCCATCATTTTTGCGGACGCTTTTGCGCCGCGTATGCACCGATGATATTTGGTGCTAATTGTGTGTGTCTTCTAATCCATATCACTTTCTATCTCTGGCGCTCTAATCACATTGCTGTATTGAATGGTCGCTCATTTCTATCCTGCGCGTCTTTTATATATTGATGTCCGTGCGAAATGTTTTCGAAGTGAACCGAACAGTAAAGCGACAATATTCAAATTTATGGCATTCATTCGATCTTAATCGAACAACAAACAATGCAAAGAAAATATTCTCGAAATTTTTCCAACGGTTAACCGGAAATTGAACGTCGTTTGAACAGAAACAAATGATATTCATGTGACATCAATTCTTCGATTGAGTAACAGTTAGTTATTTATTTGATAAATAACTATTTCCTGTTTTTGTCTCAACGATATTGGCAGCCAAAATTCTTGTTATACGGTGCGTCCTTCAAAAGCAGTTAACCGTCGAAGAAATTATGAGTATAAATCATCAAGCATTCTTCAGCACTGTTGTGTGACACTGGGCAATTGCTTGATTGAGATTGTTGAGATCAGAGTTCGCGCGAATAATTTCAATGTCTTTCGCGTCGAGCTGCTCTCTCATATAGGTGATCGTCTTGCGTGAGTTGTGCAGTTGTCGCGTGACGTTTTCATTTCTCTGCTCTAGTTTATGGACGATATCCTTCTGTTCATCGGCGAGTCTCTGCAGTTCAGCATGATGCTCATGTTCTACTCGTCGCAGCTGTTCCTTCCAGTGCTCGCAGTCGAAACACTCGGTCATGTCGGACGTTAACGGCATCAATTCTGACGAATAATATCTCTCCGGCGTTGGCGGAGTTCCGCGGATATCAGGAATGTATGAATCAGGCATTCGGCTGGTGGTAGCACGAGTTTGAACAGATCGGAAATGCATTTCCGGGCGCCGTCCAGATCGCGATTCGTCAATTGATCTTGAAATTTTTTCGTTCCATTTCTCAGAGGAGCACTTTTTCGACGGCTGAGTCCGTTGAATACCGCCTCTTTTATTCGTTCTTCCCATTTCCCAGCGTGCGAAATATGAACGTAGACAGACGAGCGAGGCGACCAATGTGCAAGTGACGCCGAATAAAACGACCGGCACAAAATAGTGTGACGGGGGAGAACGTCTCACACAGTCAATCGAGAAAACTCCACTCGTTCAAATGGGGTCTTTTGCACTGCTGGCGACTGGCGTTCCTGTTTTATCGTCTGCATTCGGATGTTTCGACACAACAACACCTATTCACCACATACTTATCGCTAAACCATGCGTCAGCGCCACTATAGAGCAATGTTCAAGGAAAGCGACCGATTGCCGGTGAAGATAGCGCGGTCGGGGAGGCGGCGGCCGATTGCCACTAATACAGTCCGCGCTGAAAATTGTGACTAAAAAACGGACAGCCACAGTTTCAGCCACAATTTCCAGCGCGGACTGTTGCCCCAGCCCCGTTCGTCTGTGCCAAGAGCAACACACGGTCGAGTCAGCACGTTATCGGCGGAAATGAGCAATGCCTGAGCCATCAAAATACGATATAATCTTTAAATTAATCAGCATATAAATTAAGAATATTAGTCGTTATACAGTAGTAGATTGTACGCAGCACCAACGTCAATTGCTTCTCAGTGTTCACCGTGACAATTCGACGAAAAAAAACCGGCATTGTTATCGGAAGATATCTAGCGGTTAAATCATGTGACATGCGTGCGACCATTAACGTGGGGGAAGGAATGCGGTTGTGCGTACGACACAAGGTCGAAACATGAACAACGACGCAGGCGCAAGACTGACCAACTGGGCGGGATGAGTCAACAAACGTTGCGACAGTCGCGCGCGACCGCGCCCGCACTAAAACCGGTCGACGCCCGCAGTGTCGACGTTTATCACTGCCGACGCAGGCCGCCGTCGTCTTGCTGCTCCGTCCCGCGTCCGTTCGCTCACCGAACGCGACTCGACGCCTTTCCGACCATATGGCGTCCCGCAAGCTCAAAGACATGACCCGTCGGTCGCTCGAAGTCGAATTTCGCTTGGACGACACGCCCTACACCGCCGAGAAGAACATCGGCATCGGCTCGTACGGCGTCGTTTGCAAGGCCATCGACCGACGCACTAACCGCCATGTCGCCATCAAGAAGATCCCGCGCGCTTTCACGGCCATGACGCTCGTGAAACGCACGCTGCGCGAAGTGCGTATTCTGCGCGATTTTCGCCACGAGAACATCGTATCCGTCGTCGACATGTTCAAAGCGCCCGGCACGCAGGGCTTCGACATCTACATGGTCATGGACCTGATGGAGACCGACCTGCACCAGATCATTCACAGTCAACAGCATCTCTTGGACGAGCACTTTCAATATTTTCTCTACCAGATTCTTCGTGGTCTCAAGGTGAGCTCAGTGCAGTGTTGTCTTAATACCAAATTTTCGAAATAACACCATACCCATATAATTCTTTTTGCCCAAAATCCATATAATACCATATCATACTGTACTATGGTATTAAAATATCAAGGTACAGTATTAATAAACAAATATTAAGACAACACTGGTTCAGTGCCGCTTGTATTTGCGCAATATCAAGTGTTTCCTCTTTTGTTTCAGTACATTCACTCTGCTGGCATTGTACATCGCGATTTGAAGCCGAGTAATCTGTTGGTGAACGGCGACTGTTTGCTGAAGATCGGAGATTTCGGGATGGCACGATCGGTGGACCAGGCGCCAGATACGAACGGGTCGTATATGACTCAGTACGTCGCGACCAGATGGTATCGAGCTCCAGAGTTGCTCTTCTCCATGCTCGACTACTCCACCAAGGTCGACATTTGGTCCGTCGGATGCATCTGCGCCGAGATGATCATGCGTCGCCAATTATTCCCCGGCAAAGACCCCATCAGTCAGGTCAAGATGATTGTCCACTACTTGGGCACCCCTGAGAAAGACGTCTTGGACCGTATCAGCTCCGAACTTGTGCTCCGTTGGATCCACAGCTGCGGCAAGATGGCGCCGCTCAAATGGTCGACGATTCTCGCCAAAGCCACTCCCGACGCTGTCGAACTGATCGAACAGATGATGCAGATCGCGCCGTGGAAGCGAGTGACCGCCGAACAGGCGCTCGCCTACCCCTACCTCGCCACCTACCATGACCCCACCATCGAGCCTAACTGTCCCGAGAAGGTAATGTTCGACGCCGATGCGATCGAGAAACTCTCGCCCGAAGTGCTGAAAGATGTGCTCGCGGCCGAGACGCTCGCTTTTGAAGCGCAGCGCGGAAAGTACGATCTGTCGACGACGCTTCCGGTTGATGACGAAAACGACGATTTGCACACTGCAACAACCGCCGCCGATGGACAGACGACCACGACGACCATGACGACCACGACGACCACGACGGAGGACGACGTGGTGATGCTCAGTGCACGGCTGGACGAGTGCGACGTCGAGAAGGCGCCGGTGAACGCCAAGGCCGCGTTGCGCGAGGCACTCGAACGGAAGCAGAAACAAAAGAGCGAGTTCGTGCCCACCTCTTCCTCCTCCTCCTCCTGCTGCCCAACGTCTTCCCACTCGCAGGCGCCGTCGACCACGACCACGGCGCACGCCAAGCACTTGGAGAGAGCGGAACGGCGCAAGAAACGACAGAGTCGTCAGCAGGAACGCCACCCACGTGACGAGGAGGAGGTCAGTGTTCACTCGTTCCATCGTCACCAACACAAATATTTCATCATCCGCTCACAATTATATAAGCTTTTAATCTTTAAAAGGGGATCAAACCGGGACCGCCCTTTATTAAAGCAAAGGCTGCTCGTTTGAACCAGTGAACAAACATAAGAACTCACAGCGCATCGAGCAGCGCAAGAAGGGGATTTGTAATCGCGGCCAACGAATGCTTAGAACCATACCTGAGCTAGATTGGACCCCCATGACGTATTCTGTGTAGACTTTTGTAGCCTTATCGTACTATAATATGCAAATTTTGGGCTCGAAATTCAAATTTTATATTTAAATTTCAATTCCCACGCAATTCCCACGTATGACGAATCCTCTTGAATTTTTCGGCCAGTGACCTATGTCACATACGTAATGGCGGACCTTGCGCAAATATGCTTATAACATATCCCAATAAGAGATCATTCGTTGCAGATTTTGACGAATCAGGACCAACGCCTGCTTGACCACTGGAACGAGCTGCACAAGAACGGCGAGCAGAACCGACTGGAAGGGCAGATCGTCGACATCATCTCAGAGTCATTTCCCAGTCCGATCAGCAGCGCTGGTCACGACGGACTGAACCGACAGAGTCGCAACGGGTCCAAGAAGTCGCACCTCGACAGCGCCCAGCTCATGGACACGTGGCTGAAGGCGACCAACCTCGACCCGGAACAGTTGCAGGACTTGGAACGGGAGATCAACATGGCTTCTCCGTAATCAAGGATCATTACGATATCAATTAACTGTCTATGTACGACGCAGCTGCTCAGTGGATTACAAGTTGACAATCCGCCAACCGGTGAATAAAGTGTGACAAAGCGACGCGCAATCGCTTATTCTGTACTTTGTATATTGTGTCTGTAATGTGCACTCATACTCAGTCCGAAGTAATGAAAAAATATTGCTCATCTGACCATTCAATACTTACATCGACATATTCTTTTTAATCGCTTTCGAAAAACGACCAAGAAACGACCATGTACAACTCTGTGAAAATCTTATTGCGACTACATGGCATTCACTGAATGAAATTCAGCTGCAACAAACAGGAAACTCACGAATCAGCAAGCAAACAAATTTCAACTAGCTAAATTAATGAATTCTGCACGCGCGTAAGTCTGTGGACAACAAATCCGCCGACTTAGAGATGACAGCTCAGACGACAACGTCGTAGTCATTGCCTTGAAATCTTGCCTCGTCGTTCGCTTGGTGTCGCCGTTTCTCAACTTGATCGAAAGTGATCTGACCTCGGGGCATCAACTTGCATATCTCTGGTTCCTCCAACAGAACTTGTTCTGCCATTTCTGTAAAGTAGACAGCAGTTTGCATTCATCGCAAAGATAGCAATAATGCGCAATGAGTAGAGTTGCCAGAAGCTTGAAATTCTAGAGCAGTACATTTTGTGGTACATAGCTGTAACTGGAATCGGAGAGCTTACTCCCCCCTTTGAATTTTTTGCTTGGGCTTTGGAAAGGCCATTTCATCCCGTGCTTGTTCCAATTTTGACCCCTCCAAAGCATTAACTACTGCTCAAAGCAGTAGGTCTGGCAATCAGTGATGTCTACGGGCCGGCCCGGCCCACAAAGAAACTCAAAAATCGGCCCGCAGGAATTTTTCGGCCCGGGCCCGGCCCACGGCCCGCACTGCTGGAAATCCTAGCAATGAGCCACTGAACACTTACTGTTGATTTGTGTAGGATAACTGCCCAACACTCTGTTGCCTTGGTATCCAACGCCGCAGGCAATCGGGAACATAGCTAACGGTAACAGCATGTTGCCCGTTCTAAGCGCAACGAACGCAAATGATACACAGCAAAAGGCACCACAAATGGCGGAGAAGAAGAACGCTTCCTTCGCACGAGCAGTCTAAAAAATGCACAAAATCAATGATTTTCTAACCGGTGAACACAATTGCATAAGCAGTGGTTTTCTAATCGGTGAACACAATTGCATGTTACATTTTCGAAACTCATGAGTTCGTTATTCCCTCCCACTTGACGTCAAAATAAAATGCAAAAGTGCAATTTGTGACTGACCGTCAACGCGTTAGTCCGTTCCCACATCATATTCTGCAGTGTAAGTTGTCGTTCGAACTGAAATATCACAATGAGCAACACATTAGCAAGGCAATAATGCGATTCACCTGCACTCGTTGCAATTCCATCAGCTCATTGTGCCGGCGTTGTGCGTCCAGTTCCGATTTCGATATCCACTGACCCATGGTGAACTCTTCCGACGGAAATCAATACGATACGAGACTAGCACCAACAAGCTCAAGGCGTCTTGTGACTTGGAGGAAATTCGTCTCCTGGGAGTTTCGTGCAAGGCAATCAATCTCCGGTGAAACCACAGTCCTTCCCCATCAACACCAGCCCGCTGGTCACTTTAATCCAACTCCACAAATCAGTTTTGTCCGCTTTTTAATCGTGATCAATATCAATTTTTGATTCTTTATGACTTTTTTCGGAATTTTACTGCAACGGTTTGGTTGAATTGCCTACCGTACCCAATATAATTATCGTTGCGTAAAAGCGACTGCAATTCCAAAATGTCACCGTTTTGAAACACAAAATCATTGTGGTAGTCGAATTAATTCCGCCCGCACCTATGCGAAAAAATATCGTGACATTGTCTCATTTTCTTTCTTCCGGTCAGCAAAAAGAGTGATTACGGGTCGCAATGTCCGACGAAGCGACGAAGAAGATGGACGAGCACTCCGAGCCGGAATCCGAGGAAGGTGCTGCTGGCGATTTCGTCGAGACCGCCCACCATCCTAACGAATTCGATCTAGACAGCTTTGAGCCGGACACTGACGTTCGCCCCTTTATTTCAGTTCCTTGTCTTAGTACCATGTGAGATCGTTTCAGACGATTGACTTGACACACTGCCGTATCGACACTGTGCCCGACTTAGGCAGATTTGCGCAGCTGAAGGTTGTTTCATTGCGTGTTCGCCACAGTCCATGTGTCTGAACCCTTGTGGTTGTTGCAGGATTTGTCATTTCGGCAGAATCTTCTCAAGACCGTTACTAATCTCCGCATAGTCACGTTGACAACACTCGATCTATACGACAACCAATTGACGACGATTGAAGGACTCGATGCACTCGTCAACCTTGAGTAACGCTTTTAACTGCACTTTTTACCGACTTCAGGTCATTTCAGACATCTTGATCTGTCGTATAACAGAATACGCAAGTTGGAAGGATTGAGTAATTTGAAGAAACTGCGCCTGCTTTACCTTGTTCACAACAAGATCCAGAAAATAGAAGGACTCGACTCATTGACCGAATTGGATATGCTCGAGCTTGGTGACAACAGAATCAAAGTATGCACGTTTCTGCATAAGAAAATTCGAATTGACTATTCATTTAAGATTACTAGTGAACGTTATGTTTATCACTTTAATGTGTCATTTCTTGCAGAAAATTGAAGGAATAGCACACATGACCAAATTGCGCCAGCTCTTCCTTGGCAAGAACAAAATCGGCAAACTCGAAAATCTCGACACGTTGACTGGCTTGGAGCAGCTCAGTATCCCGGTTTGTGCAGTATACCATATTTTAAGAAATAGTTGTACTGTACTACTATGATTTCAACCTCTCCATAAGCAAAAATTTTTGCTTCGCAGATCAAGAAAGTCGCAAGTTTAGGGGAGAATTTTTACCAATTTCCCCATAAGTGGGTACATTTTCAAGCTTTCTATGCCTAAGTAAGGTTACAGTTAAGTCTGCAGAACGTGTTTCAGTACTAGCTGTAGGTATTTAATCTCAAATTTGCACCCCCCACCATACATTACATATGTGGAAAATAATAGTACATGTAATACTATTTCTGCGTCTACCACTATTTCTTAAAATACGGTATTACTATTGATGCCATTTATTAACGTAAATTCTTCAGGGAAATCGTCTGGTGAAAATCGAGGGAGTCAGCAAATTGACGCATCTTTCCGAGATTTATCTCAGCGATCAGGGAATTTCAGCGATCGAGGGACTCGAAAATCTGGTATCTTGTCGAGCAAATAGAGTTCAGCTCGTATTTATTCTCCGAATTACAGACCGAACTGACGCTGCTTGATCTGGCGAACAACCCAGTAACCAATTTGGATGGCGTCAGTCATCTGCAGAAACTCGAAGATCTTTGGGTTAGTTTAATTTCTTCGACAGGCTACCACAGTTGAACAGATGATGATGATGGAAGTGCACACATCTTATGACGTCTAAGATGTCTAAGAGCCCAAAGGAGGACTTTTTGCCTAAAGGAGGACATTTTTTTGCCTAAAGGAGGATATTTCTCCCTAAAGGAGGATATTTCTCCCTAAGGGAAGACATTTCTCCCTAAAGGAGGACATTTGGCAACCCTAAGTCAATCACTCGACCATGAACCGAATGGCGAAGCAATCAGTTGTTACTGTCGGAATCACGGCTACTAGGCGGGGTTGCAAAATACCGTACCCTAACACAAAACATAGCTATTGATTTTTTCCAACCTGATCGGGCAGCGCAAAACATAATACAATCGATTTATATGCTGCAATGCTGAAACAAATGACACCCCGACTGGTGGCCGTGATCTCGATAGTACATTTTCCCTTTCTTGCTCAGATGAACGACAACAAGATCGCAGACTGGGCCGAGGTGGACAAGTTGGCGACGTTGAAGTCTCTGCGCACGGTGTACTTGGAACGGAATCCCATCTATCAACACGACATTCCCAACTACCGACGCAAAGTCATCATGGCGTTGCCTCAGGTGACGCAGATCGATGCGACTGCTTGTCGGTAGACATTACATGGTGCTTAGATCGGAGCGATTTTCAAATCGCGCGCTGTGATCAGTGACACTATTTTCTTCCGTGCTTTTGATGTTTGTGTAAATTAATCCAAGTGTCAGTGCTGCGCCTCGTTCTGCGAATATACTTTGATTTCTTTGATAGTAAAGAGCGTACGGTAGAAAACACCGTAACCCCAGAATTTTTGATGCGCAATAGTAACTAAATGTCGTTGTGGGACGCTTACTAGAAATGGATTTAAATCATACGAAGTAATGATACTCAATACAATAAATTTTCATTGGGTTCTCAGGTGGGTTCTTACTGATTATACTCATAATTTCTTTGACGGTAAAGAGTGTACTGTAGAAAGCACCGTAACCCCAGAATTTTAGATGTGCAATAGTGACTAAATGTCGTTGTAGGACGTTTATTAGAAATGGATTCAAATCATACGAAGTAATGATACTCAGCACAATAAATTCTGTATTTTCACAGCGCGCGGCATTCAATTGGGGGTGTTCGATCGATTGCGTTTTTTCGATCATTCAATTGTGGGTTGCGGGTTAACCGTTCGAAAATTCTGACTATATAAGTGAATTTCGCTATAGTATGTGCGGTGCGTACATATGCGACTGATTGCAGATTGCAAATCGTTTTTCTCCAACCGCAGAGTGGTCAGAAATCGCTGGCATCTGTACATCACGCTGAGCAACAACCCGGGCCTGCGAGCGAGCAGACAATCGCGTCTGGATGTGTCCACGATGGTCAGTCGAATGATCCGTGCGGCCACCGGACTGCACGACTACCTTCTCGACGACTGGCACTATCAGGGCTACGACAATCCGTCGTGGCACATGTGATACGCACAGTTGACACAACAACATAAATTATTTACTTGCTACAGTAAACTAAAAAATAATTGAAAGATCGATAAGACACGGTTCACAGATATCACAGTTCAATTCTACAGAGAACAGTCAATTTCATTTCAAAATCTTGAGCCGTCATCTACTGATTCTGCTAGAGATCCCAAATTACAGCAATTTACATGTGTCCGTTTTCGTCGTTTTTCCGATGTCAATCATATATGCTGTCGACCGCAACATCTTCCAGAGATGCTGAATCCGTTATCGGAACGATCGTAGACGGCTGCTTATCCAGTGTCTTGTGCACGTAGCTAAAAGAACCAGTTGTCAATCGCAACTTGGACCATTTGCTTACAATAAAATGGCAATCGGAATGCAAAGAAGAGCGGCGATGATTAGAAAGCAAGTGCCGGCGAAGAAGTCGAGCGTCCAGGGATACAAATTGTTGAACACGGACGAAGCCAGCAGAGTGATGACGCCTTCCATCAGAGCAATCGCCGAGAACACCTTGCCTAAAACGGCAGTTACCGAATACCTCTCTGGATTCATTGTAGCACGTCTTTTGTATGAGTTGGAATAATTTTTGTGAGAGGAAATTGTTTCAGTGGATAGCAGTGGTGTGCACGAGCCGAGTTTGGCTCGGCTCGGGCTCGCCCTGGCTCGTGGATCGGGCTGGACGGATCGAGAACTTTTTGGCGCGCTGAGCCGAGCCCGGGTTGGGAATTTTTTTGGCGAGCTGAGCCGAGCCGAGCTGAACCCGACGCATTTGGGAAAAAATTTTGGCGAGCCGAGCCAAACCGAGTCAGGTTAAGGAGGCTTTGGTGGCAAGCCGAGCCGAGCCCGGGTTAGGATTTTTTTGGCGAGCTGAGCTGAGCCGAGCTGAACTCAACGCGTTTGGGAAAAATTTTTGGCGAGCCAAGCCGAGCCGAGTCACAATTTTTGCTTGACGGGCCGAGCCGAGTCGAGTTAAGGTTTTGGTGGCGAGCGGAGCCGAGCCGAGCCCAGGTTGAGATTTATTTTGGCGAGCCGAGCCGAGCTGGCAAAATTGTGGCTCGTGCACATCACTGGTGGATATTAGATGAACTCTATATGAAGCAGCGAGTAATACCTTGCTCGTCAAGGTCGACGAGACGGGAACAGACGGCTCGCATGCCCGTTGACACGAAGCGATTGAAAGCAAGCAGCGCCGTGGTGGAGAAGGCCATCCAATTGGCAAATACGAATGCGAGCACGACCAAGGAAACAATTTTCGAAATAAGTCCGAAACCGGCGAGAATCGTATCTGGCAGGGAGCACCGCTCTTTCAGAATCGGATAGATAATCAACACCTTAAATATCTGTCTGTCACACAAGTACAGTAACTATCGGTTATAAGGGAATCCTACGGGCAGCGAAAATCTTCCCATATAAGCAATTTTCCCATATAAGCG
>JAQGCX010001286.1:0-11567 GCA_034700205.1 Plectus parietinus
GGTTCGGCCAGGGGGGGGGAACTTATATTAGAGACGGGGCTTCTGTTTTTTTGATCCGTCGCTAGGGGGGCTTCTATTGGAGACTGGGCTTCTATTAGAGATGGGGCTTGTATTAGAATAAATATGGTATATGGAAAAACCCGGTACCTTCAAGTAGTGCTCAAAAGTTTGTGTTTCAGATTCAATTTGAATTTTGCGGCGTTCCCTATTTATTGAGCATGACAATTGCACTGGCAGTTTACCGACAAATTTGACCTATTGTACATTTTTAGTTTTGTGGTACCAGGGCTGGACTATGTGAAGATAACTAGGCTGAAGCCCCCACTCCCAGGTGAACAAAAGGGGGGCCCCAAGCGGCCCGACAGAGTTTGCGAGGAGCCCTCAGGGTCCGAAATTTACCTCACAAGCCTAGGGACCCCACTCCCCATGATTCGGCCCTGGGTGTACAGTTTAATATACCGTTTGTCTCGGTCTCCAATTCATGCAGCAGAAATGCAGTTAATTTATTTGACGAATTTCAGACGTTCGGCTTTCTAAATTAACGCTGCATCATGACGTCGGATCCTTTTCCATACGTTCCTTCTTCTTCCTCAGTTGCTGTGGAAAGTCGTTTCGAGCTTGCTTTGAAGAATTTAAGAGGATTGGAACCACCTCAGGTAAGGACCGAAATTCTTCAAAATCGTTGATTCATCGAACATGTAACCTTTCTCTGATACTATTAGAAATTGAACTGAAATTTCTTTACAGGTTCTAGGTCACGGAAACTATGGTGAAGTCTGTTTAGCAGAGTTATATACCAAAAAATCTGGAAAATGGATCAAGGTTGCCAAGAAAACAACCAGAGATCCGCGAGCGTCAACTGGCAAAGAATTGAAAACACAACAGGATTCACTGAAGCAAGAAATTCATATCATGTCGCTTGTTGGAGAGCACCCTTACGTTCTGCGCTTAATAGGCGCCATCACAACCCAACGCATGGAAGATTTGTGCATGGTCACTGAATATTGTGAGTTTGGCAGTTTGGACAAATTTCTGAAAGAAAAACGAGAAAGTGGACAATTTGTTGACGAAATCATCAAGAATATTGGTCAACAGGCTGCGGGCAGTTCTCGAAGCACAAAGTACATTGTAAGTTTCCACTTGAGAAAAACGGTTAAATACCTATGTAGACGTACTGAAGAAACTTGACTGTCGTAGGGTTAACCCTGTTTCGATATTTTATTTTGGAATAGGAAAAGGAATTCCAAAATATCCGATATTCAATCGGAAACGGAATTTTTCGGAAATAACCGAAAATAACCACGATTTCTTCTCATAGTTAAAGCAGTTTCCGAAAGCTATCGCTCGAAAGGAACCGCAGAAGGGACCACCATTTAAACTGAGCTTGTAAGACAGCGTTTTGTGAGACTGAAAAATGTTGAACAATAAACTAGCTGTGACAGAGATAATTGATTAATCAGCTGACGTTATACTTGGCGCCCAGAAATATATGTATTATTCTTGAAATTTTCAGAATAATTCCTTTCTTTCCAAAAATTCTGCTATCTGAAACTTCCGAAAATTCTGAAAAAATTTTTCTTAGAATTATTTCGGTTGAAAACGAGCTATGCTTTTCTTCGTTTGTATTCGTCAGTAGAGACATATTGTTTTAGGAAAATCTCTTGTAAATGTGCTGGCTGTAAGAAGGCGGCGAGGGGCGATGGAAAGTTTTTTGAATGCGATATTTCTATGGCATTCGGACGATAAATTATCACCCTTCTTCTACTAATCACAAAAATGTTGATTTTCCGATCTGTGAAAAAAATATGGCTCAAATCAATATCAGAACCGGTTGGATTCAACATTTATATATTTATATATATTCAACTAAAGCTGATTTCAGGCCCAAATGAATCCGAAATGGTCAAGTGGGTTTAAGATTCGAAGAAAAAGAGAAAAAATAACAACCAGTGATCTGCTGGCGTTTAGTTATCAGACTACAACGGGAATGATATTTCTTCACGAAAAGAAAGTAAGCGTAAAAAATTATTTTATATATGCACCTATTGTGTTGCTTTACATATTTTGATCATGGGTAATTGGTCGGGCATAAGGATGAGGGGGGGTCGGTCGATGGAAGAGTGGGAACTCCTCTCCATTACCGACCTGAAGAAATCAGTGGTGTGCACGGCCGGGCCGACAAAATTGTGTGGCGAGCAGGGGCCGGGTTGGGTCGAGGCAGTTTTTAAACGGACCGAGACGGGTCGAGAGAGCCTTTCGACTGACAAAAAGCCAATTTTTTGATCACTTCTCAACCGTTTTGGTGTAAAAACTAATCGTTTTGCTTGAAATATTCATCGAAAACATGAAAATAATAAGCCGAAATTTTTTTGGCGGTGAAGAGGGAGTGAAAAAAATTTGTGTGGCGGACCGGGCTAGCAAAATTGCGGCCCGTGCACACCACTGGAAGAAATCTGTAAAAAATTTGGGTCGGAGGTTTTTTTTATCTCGTTATGGGACTATCCTATCGCCCATGTCTGTCTGTAACCATTCCGCGGTCCATTCTCTTTTTCAAATGTTAACATTCTAAATGATTTTTAGGTTTTGCATAGAGATTTGTCCCTGCGCAATATTTTGCTGAAACTCGATTTCGTTGTGAAGATTTCTGACTTCGGCTTATCTCGTGTTACAAACGAAGACGGAATTTATGTTTTGGGAAACCCGGATATTCAACATCCAATGCCCTCAGCCCCGGAAAATGGTACTTTTAATAACGGCTGCCCTGTCAGCTTAAAGGCAGATTGGTGGACTATTGGCATTTTGCTTTGGGAGATGTTTCATCTTGGAGCAGAAATACCGTTTGCGGAACATACACGACCGTCAATGATCAGTTTTTTGAACGCTGGCAATATACTTAATTGCCCAGAGTTTGCTCCGCATGAAATGTGTGTTTTATTTTATTACAAAAATGCAGTGACTAAAGGGACTTAGAGCTGATGCCCTTAAAGGGAGAATGTCTTTTAAAATATGATATTTTTTGGCGGCATAATGATAATATTTGCGTGTTTCAGATTCGAGCTAATGAAAGAACTTTGGTTATTAAATCCGGATGATCGGGTTGACTTGACAGAATCGCAAAGGAGACTAAAAGTGCAGCTGAAGAAAAGTTGCCCTCAGGTAAGTTCGACTGCAATGCATTCATTATACGTTAGAAGTCACAACGTTTGTCATTATAGCTCGCCGACGAGTTAATTGCTATAGACAAAAAAATAGACCAACAGCAACAGCAACAACAAAAACAACAACAAAAATTGGCCCCATCACCACCAAAACCACTTCAGCAGCCACAAATACAGCAACAACCATCACTTCTTATTGTATCACCACAAACGCAACTACAACTACCGCAGCAACAGCATCCAGAACCATCACACCACCTACAGCGAAAATTATCAGAATCACCACTACAACGACTTCAGCAACCAGAGCCATCAGCACAACAGGGACAGCAACCAGAACCACCACTAAAACAGCAACAGCAACCAGAACCACCACCACTTCAGCCACAGCAACCAGAACCACCATTAAAACAGCAACAGCAACCAGAACCACCACTACAACAGCAACAGCAATCAGAACCGCCACTACAACAGCAACACCAACCAGAACCACCAACACTTCAGTCACAGCAACCAGAACCACCACCACTTCAGCCACAGCAGCCAGAACCGCCACTACAACAGCAACAGCAATCAGAACCACCAACACTTCAGTCACAGCAACCAGAACCACCACCACTTCAGCCACAGCAGCCAGAACCGTCACTACAACAGCAACACCAACCAGAACCACCACATCGACCACTACACCAGCTGGCAGAGCATCATGGCGAACAACATCAACTAGAAGACGAACAAATAGAACACAATGAATCATCATTACAGCAGCAGGTAGAACATCAAACTATAGCAGATACTGAGGAAGCCGAGCAATTACTTTTCATTAAGGAACCATTATTAAGTGTAGTCTCATCTTCAACAACAAGAACTCTTGACTACGAGCTCATGCAAATTGAGAACTGCTGTTTAAAATTAAACCAAAGGTAATGCTGATTATATTTGCAGTTTTAAATGTGTCACAAAGACAAGCTGCAGAATAAATTTTTCAGGGCTTCAAACTTTGGCTGCATCAAAAAACTTCGAAATGTCACGCAAAGAAGAAATTGTTGTTGCTTTTGTGTCATAGCATTTTCGCTTGTCAGTGTCCTGTTGATTTGGCTGTTCTGGAGATTTGTTCTCTCGAAGGTGAGTTGTTTAAGTTTCTTCGCAGTCCAGACGTGGGCGTGCCCTCCATATTGCTCATATGCACCTTTATACAAATCAAATTTACCGCTCAAGGTCTTGCAACGCCGATAATGCAGGCGGTTTACACTTCCCTGATGCACCCTACGTTTACAATTTGGTGCTCCCCTATCATCTAGTTGAGAAATTTCGTAGGCGCCCTTTCACAGATTGTCAAATGAACCTATTTTCCGTTGTACGCATTTAAATTCCCGCAAAATGTCCCGCGACGGCAGTGGGTGGGTTGGGTAGGCCTGTCTCTTATGTACAAGAACCTGAGTCAGTTGTGTCCTAAAAAGCGGTAAATTTGATTTGCATAAAGGTGCATATGAACAATATGTAGGGCCTGGGGCGGATCATGGGTGAGGGGGGCCTGAATACAAATGTACTAAGTCAGATTTCAAGGGGACCCTCGGGCCCTATGGGGGGCCTCCTCGGGGTACCCTCTTCAGTACTAATATCATACATGTAATCATTGTAATCCACTATGATTCGCCCCTGTGTAGGGCACACCCAAGTCTGTCGCAGTCTTAGGCTGGACGATGTCAGACAATCACCGCATGGATAGGATCTTTATGCAGGGTATTAGTATTGATTAGTGTTACTACGGGGGCAGATGGTTCGAGGCGGCCGGTACGTGGAGTTCGGGGAATTTCCTCCTTTGGGACCGGCCGGTACGGGGTTCCCCGTATCATACCGTACCGCACGGCGAAAACCCCGTACTGTGGTAACACTAGTATTGATAAGAGAAATTATCGCACGGGAAAGGTGGTACGGGATTATCGGGGAGAGTTTTAGTCCGGGAATGGACGGAACGGTCGTGTTCGCGAATTTCCGTACTTACTGTACTTCATTAATTCGTTTATTTATTTCAGGATGACACAAAAATCGAAGTTGTTGCACCAATCTTACTTCACACATCAACGGAAATGAATGCTACAGATCCAAAAACAATGAAAATAATGAGCGACTGTGGTGATTGGCTACATTTTAATCGAAGCTCTTCCAATGGTCTTTATAAAATAAACCCGACTGGACTGCAATCTTTTGAAGTATATTGTGATATGGAAAGCAATGGAGGAGGCTGGACTGTAATTCAACGGTAAATTTTGTTGGTATTTACAGTAATTCAAATTCACTCTACCGTTGTCATGTTTTTCCTGAAAGACAAAATCTTCAATCTACAGTTTCTTTACTTCGAAATAAAAGGAAAACAATTGTATAACGCGCCGTTTTTACTCGAATTGACAAAGTTTTTGAATCATTTTTGATTCAGGAAAAAATAAACACAAAATAATTTCGACAAAATTAACCTCCGTCACGCAAACGCGAAACACTTTCCATCATTTTTCAAAGTTTTTCAGAAGAATGGAAGCCAGTGATTTTGATTTCGTTTCAAAAACGTGGATTGAATACAAAGATGGTTTTAGTGACGAAATGCACGAAAATTTGTGGTTAGGAAATGAAAAAATCCATAAACTTACCACAAAAACCTCAGAAAATATTTTCGTTGAACTCAGAGTCGATGTTTGGACAGATTCATCTGGATACTTTTTCGGAGAGTACGACAACTTTCAGGTGTGCAAATTTGCCTCACTGTTGGTCACCTCTATCAGCATTTATTTATTGGCTATTTTGTCTGATTTTTGTTTTCATGAGAAGCTATTTTTAGATATCTAATGAGTCAAAAAATTATACAATGACGATCTCCAAAGTAATTCGTGGAAATGCAACGTCATTAAATGAAACAGGAACAGGAAGCATCATGTTCAGCAGTGGACTGCCATTCTCCACAATAGATAGAAACGCAATAGACGGCTACTGCAAGACTGCAGAAAATGTTTGCGCCGATTCTTGCTTGCAATCTAAAGAAGGTGTTTGTGAAGACTACTGTAGCGGCGATCAAAAAATGGGGTAAGCCGTAAAAAAATCAAATTTTTATGAATATACAGGGTAAGGCATCTGACTTTCAAACGATTTGTTCATCGATCATAGAAATTCACCATGACATCCAATCGTGACGTGTGATAGCTCATTTAAAAGCCCTGATAATGGCAATTTTGCTTGTATAAATTTGAAATTTTTTCTTTTGGACTTGACACGAAATTTTGCGTTTTTCAAAAGTCGCAAATTTTTCCGGTTTTTCGTGAAAGTGTACTCGTTTCGATTGCGTGTAACTTTTTTAAATTAGCACCAATTTTAACTAACTTTTAGCACAAAGTAGAGTAAAACAATGAGTTTCACTGTATCAATTTTCATTGAGCTCCGATTCACCAGTCACGGGTTATGCAGGCCAATGTTAATGTGATCCACCAATACTGAAATCTTGGTCAATTTCAAGTTTTTCAAAAAAAGTGAAAAATAACACTTTTTCTGACTCATTTTTTAATGCTGATCACGAATCTGACAGTAGAAATTGAAAATGAGTCAGAAAAAGTGTTATTTTTCACTTTTTTTGAAAAACTTGAAATTGACCAAGATTTCGTGTCAAGACCAAAAGAAAAAAATTTCAAATTTATACAGGCAAAATTTCCATTATCAGGGCTTTCAAATGAGCTATCACACGTCACGATTGGATGTCATGGTGAATTTCTATGACTGAAACAAATCGTCTATTTTTGGTGCCTCACCCTATACATTTTCAGCGGGGATCGACCACAATCTACTTTCTCCAGCAGCATACAAAAGTTTTGCACAGAAAAATCATGTGACAGGGATGAAGACTGCTTGGGACTGCCATGTCAACCAGGCTACTGTCAGTGCTCGACGCCGTAACGGACTCAGAGTTTTATTCAGAGAAGAAAATCGGTACGGTATGAAACCGATGCAAACCAATAAGTGCGAAGGTAGGGGTTACTGTATGACAAATGAGATCACAGGCCTAGATGGCGCTGGTGATGCGAGCGTGCAGTCCGACGACCACGGCGACGGCGAGCAGGGCGAGCGAGACGGTTGACGTCGCGGCGCCCATGGTGGTTGGCGTGGGCGGCGGTGTCGGCGTGGGCGTGGCGGCCTTCCAGTTGCAGCCCTTGTGGTTGTCGACGCAGCAGCAGACCATGTCCGGGAGGTGCTTCTGGTTGTGGAAGCCCAGTTCCTTCATGAAATTTCCATGGGTGTACTTCCTAGTAATGTTGGCAGCGTAGAGACACTTCCCGTCGTGATGGCAGTGTTTCGGCTTGTGAACGCAGCCGCCAACCTGCTTGACGATGTTAACTTTGTCGGCGGTGAGGTACAAGGCGTGGTAGCAAGTGGCGGGACCTGTGTCATCTTCGTCTCCTTCTTCCTTATCGTAGTTGGTCTTGCATTTGTTGGTCTCATCTACGGGGATGTTCTCGCCGGCGCCTCCTTCCAAAGAATACTTGTAACATGTCTTCGTGTAGGAGAACTTGAGTTGGTCAGTTTTCTCCTTGGAGACGCAGTACTCCTTGAACTTGGCATCCTCGATTTCCTCCTTTAGCCAACCTCGACCAACTTCCTTTTCTTTGTCGTTCATGTCTTTCTCTTTTTTGCACTCTTTGACGTCCGTCAGACCAGTCATCTGCGCTTTGGACAAGCAGCCAGCGGTCGCGTACAAGATCTTTTTCTTCACCATCACCACCTTGAAGCAGAACTCTCCAGTACAGGTTTTGATTTTGTGGTTGACTCGGTTGACTGCGTTCATATCGTACATGTTCACGTTATCATACTTTGGGCACGTAGTCTTCAACACTGCTTTGTTCGCGTTGCAGTCGGCCCCTTGGCAGCAGCAGAGCGTCTTGAAGTCGCTGGATTCGCCACCTTTCCAGTGAGTTTTTTCGAAGAATTCCGTGATTTTTGTCTGATTCGAAGTGCAGTGATTTGGCTGTTCGATGATGTCTTGGCAGTGTTCCTTCTCGTCGATGCAGCCACCGAACAGGTTGCCGATGAAACTAACTGTACTGCTCGCTGCGTAGTAGCAGGTCGGCTCCTCCGAAAATCCAGAGTTGCACTTGGTGTCTTCGATCTGGCTGTCGATCTCGCTTTCCGGAAGAGTATCTGAGATGTTGCCGTAGAAGTAGCACGTGTTGAGGGTGGCGGTGGTGGAGTCCTTGTTCGCCGTAGTTTCAGCTTCCGTGATCGGTGGTGGCAAAGTGGTTGTTGGGTCGTCCATGCCAAATCCCCACCAGATAATTTTGGCGTTGACGACGGACAGGTGGGCGAGCATGATGAAGGCGAACAGCAGCTTGCCGGAGACGAGCATCACGTCGACTTGCTTGGAAGGCTGGATAGCTGCTTCGACCGCTTCTCATCAGGGCACTGATACACAATGACAATTTTACTCGCTCCGTCTCGCTCATATGTCGCAATATCCCCTATCTGATCCAGTTTCGACGGAAATAACTGGAAATATTGATTTGGAAATTTCCGTTTTATCTTTCACTGCGATAAGTTATGCATTTTCATTTTGGCGCATTAAAAATATCGAAAACCGGTTGTGTACTTCGCAAGGCTACATTGAGTTGAAAACGAGAATTTTATCCTGGTTTAACCTTCCGAATACGAATGAAACAAAATTCAATTGCTCGAAAAAGAGCTAAAGACGAGCGAAGAAAATATTAATCGCCCTGATCAATTCCAGTTAATGTATTGGGTGAATCCATATGTAATTCCGTTTTTTGATGCGGTTCGCTCTGAGAGCTCGTTCTCTGCGAAAACTCAACCGTTTGAACTGAGCTTAAGCTTTTTAGATAGAGCAGCATATTGGCTACAGCGTATGTAAAAATGGCAACATTTCATGCTACTGTTGGCGGGAATTCAAAAAATACTTTAGTGCATGAGTTTTTATCAAAGTCAATTTTCAAACGTATTAGTGGTTTTCTCAAAAGAACGCGCGATAACCAAACATCGACCAGCGTAAAAGTTGTTCCCCGAACCCTCACAAATATGTTTTTAAGTTTCTGCAAAAAATATTGCAGTTTGGCTACGCAACAGCCGGAAAACTGCTGACCGTGTGCCAAGCTGGAAAATCGCAGTATTTTTTATTTTCTGTTTTGAATTCTCGCCAACAGTAGCATGAAATGTTATAATTTTTATGTATGTGGTAGCCGATTTCCTGCTCTATCCAAAAAGTTTATGCTCTGCTTAAACGGTTGAGCTTTCGCGGAGAACGAGCTCTCAGAGCGAACCGTATCAAAAAACGGACATTACTTATGGATCCACCCAATAATATTGTCGAGGGATAACCAAAACGAAAGAAGCTAATTTTGTTTATGAAATAATCATTTCAGTATGTCCGACCGTGTCTGACAAATCGATTAATAATACTGCGACCATTCTTGATTTACGCCTAGATGAGCTTCACCCCACGTTCAACAATCATAACATCTCTTTACGTCAAAAATTTTTGCCGCCGTTATATTTTGTGTTAGGTTTATACCATACCTGTAATCCGAAGCCAGTTAAGCAGCGTTTACAATGCACCGACTAGACCGATCGACCAGACCGACCGACTGGACCGACTAAATTCAACCGCCGTTGAATTATCAAAAATCGGTCGGTCGGTCTGATCGGTCGGTCTAGTCGGTCGATCTGGTCGTTCGGTCTAGTCGGAGCATTGTAAACTCCGCTTTACACGGCGACCGGCGACTGGGAAGGGGAGGGGAGGGGAGGTACTTCGTATCGGGACTTCGTATCGGGATTTTGGCGCGAAATTCAAAATATTTTGCGACCTTCGGCCGGGGGGGTGCATGTCGCTAGTTACGTCCCGGGTCCGACCAGGGGGGGCTGTATGTACCGAGACCCCCCTTGGTTACAGGTATGGTTTATACATCCTCATACTCCCACGCCCATAATGCTATTGAGTCTTCATCAAATGAATTTGAATTGTTTGTTGCATCGTTCAACATGACCGCATGCGCAGTAGAATATGCCAACTGCTCTCCTTCAACATAACTCCAACAGCCCAAGAAACTGAAGAGAAATTTCTGTCAACGTTGGTCTAAAACATGTCAATGGTTCACCAAGACCAAACGAGTCATAAAGCTGTGGGAAAATGTGCAAGTGTGTCTGCATTCCGATTATTCATGACGTAATCGCTCACCAAACCGCTCTTAAGAGCGCGATGCAGGGCAAATTTTGTATTGCTCACGTCACATTAACTGAGTATCGGTCGATTGATTTTTGATAGAGCGTCGTTCTCAAAATATGAAGTGAGTTGTTTTGGTTATTCGAAAATAACGTTGACTATCTTTATTAAATATGTTAGAGAACTTCTTCAGTATTTTAGTGAAATAAAGACTTGACAATTTCATTCGTAATAAATAGAAACCAGGTACAAATAATGCTTTATTTTCAAACCCGTGTTGCAAAAAAACAAATGAATTCAGTCGAACCTGGATAAGTGCACAAAATGCGTATCAATTGTTTGAGCACACGCCAACATGAAAACTGACTACGCAGAACTGCGTAGCCTCTTTGTGCGGTGACGTGTGCTGTAACAATTGATAAGTGCAGAAAATGCGTATCAATTGTTTGACCATACGCCACCGCACAAAGAGGCTACACAGTTCTGCGTAGTGAGTTTTCATGTTGGCGTATGCTCTAACAATTGATACGCATTTTGTGCACTTATCCGTGTTTGACTGTAATGAAACGTTCGTTCTATGGCCAGATGTGCGCGTTAATGTTGCGTTATGTCAGTCGCTACTTATAACTAACTTATACGGTTACTTGATTTCGATAGTGAGCCAGTCATTTTCGTTGGTCGCCTCCCCTGCATTTACTCCTGGTTCAGTTGGGAACGAAAAATAGACGAGAGCGGAGACGCAGCAGGTGCGCAGTGTTTCGACGATCGTCGATCAGTGCTGAGTGACGGACACGCTTTTCTCCCTTCTGGTGATCAGTCTTCGGCCCATTCGGCTCTCCTCTTCGTGTTGCGAATGTATTGCGAACCTCTTTTTTTTTCGTCTTCGCAGTGCCACTAAACATGTTTGTACTGGACAGATGCTTGTATGTTCGAGAGGGTATTCCGTGTTATTGAGCTCGAGCGATTCCGTTCTGTTGCTGTTAGAATGTCTATGCTGTCGCGTCCGGGTGTGCAGCGTCGCACTCGACAACGAAGCTCCATGATCAACTGTTTCGATCGGGTGTTGTGCGCACGCGCCCTTATACAGTGGAACCCGGATAAGTGCACAAAATGCGTATCAATTGTTACAGCACACGCCACCACACAAAGAGGCTACGCAGTTCTGCGTAGTCAGTTTTCATGTTGGCGTTTGCTCAAACAATTGA
>JAQGCX010001287.1:0-11565 GCA_034700205.1 Plectus parietinus
CGTTGCACGTAGCTGTGAAATGTCACATGGGTGTTCGTGCCGACTATCGCATGGTGCTTTACATTCACATATTGCGTTCTCTGTTTCGTATTCAAGCTGGCCATTGACAACTGAAAATGAAAAGTCTCCTCAAGCCGTTTATTAAAGACAGGTCAATATTGCGCATTACCATTGACTTGATCTGTTCTTCATCGACGACTTGCAGATTCTCCCTCAGAACGCGCCACGGCATTTGATTCAGATGGTGTTGACGGCTAAAAAACGTTCACCGTACAATTGCGTTCAAACGAGGGGTAAGCGATCATAGGTATACATGGGGGTTACCCCCCTCCAAATCGGTCCGATGGAGGGCAAGATTTCCGACCTCCCTTGAAAGTCAGCCTATAGCCGAAAAACGGTATTTTAGGCCAAAATTTGAATACGGTATTTTGGTGTACAAATCGGTCCGATGGAGGGCCGGATTTCCGACTCTTCCCCCTTGAAATTCGACCGAAGGCCAAAAAAAACAGTATTTTAGGCCAAAAATACGGTATTTTGGGCCAAAATACCGTCATTTTGCCTCATTTGCATATGCAAATTTTTAGGATTTCCGATCCCTCCCCTCGGATTTTAAGATTTGGATCTCCGACCCCCCTCGGATTTTAGGTTTCAGATTTCCGACCCTCCCCTCCCCGATCTCGGACCCCAAGCACACCTATGTAAGTGATCGAAAGCTGTCGCGAAATCAGCATTATTCAGCATTTAAATTTCTTTCGTTAAGTTTTCCGATTGATAGAAGTTTGGTATTCCACTGTTGTATGAAATCTGATAAATGCTCACCAACGCAACCGTAAAATGTAGACTACGGTAACGACGCAGACAGCGACTAGGAGAATCGCGCCCAGCGCAAATTCTATTGTGTGATTGCATTTTTCTCCAACGAATCCGCACGCCGGCTCGTCCGGCGGAAGTTTCCCGTCTTCTGATGGCCAAAATCCCGTCACAACGTCAGTAATTTTCTATAAAATGTTGCCCTCAATTGGGTCTATTCGAGGCGCGCAGCTAGAAAATTGGAACTGGAGGGGAGGGGGAATTTATTTTCTGGGGTAATCAAAGTTATCTAAAGGCACATTTTTCTTTTTGGACTCCAGAAAACTGGAATTTCAGCCAAAAAAAATCTGGATGACTCTAATGAGTCTGGAAACTGTGTGACTCTCAATATTACAGTTTTTGGAGAAAATAATTTTTGACAGTTTTTAAATTCTGATCCTGTATTGCGCTATTTTTACTATTGGTTGGAAGTATAGCACGGCGTTCAGATTACTGTATCGACCAACTAAGCATTAAGCAGCGGGACTTCAATGCAAAGGCCAATGTTGATTACAGATCACAAAAGTAATCAAGACAAATCGGGCCCAATCTCTAGTATCGAGATACCCCATTCCGTGGGCAGAAACATAAGTCTTCGCTAAGTATTTTGTTCGCAGCTTCAGTCCAATTTTCCTCAACGTTACTAAATTAGTACCTTCTATACTATTAAATAACTACGGTGATTTTATATTGAGCGGTAATCGCCATATGTGAATGGAAAATCAACTGACAAATGAATAGTAAAAAAGTACGACGGTGGGACAAATGAAGTTTTCGGTATTCGGTACCAATACAGTATGCTTACCAGATCATAGCAGCCACTGCTATTGATGAGGCCGTTACAGTTTTCCGTCATTTCCGGACTCATGTCGAGCATCTTGACCACTTCATTTTGTGTTGGCGAAACGAAGAAGGCGCCAAAGAGTGGCGAACGTTCAGCCAAATCGTCCATCACTACCTCACCAGAAGCGGCATCAGCAGAACTAGAGACGCCTGTTTCAGACAATGGAGATGGTGATAGAAGGAAAACGGGTCAGTGAACCTGCGAACGAGATTCGTCGCATCAAGTTCCAGAGCAGGCTGCCGTCGGTCGTCACTCGTTCGTCACCCTTGGAATCGTTCAACGCCTTCCGTACTGCCAACACGTACAGCTTCAGCGAGTCGAAGAGGTTCAAGTAGCCGTATATATTGCTCTGAACATCAACACATGAAAATTATTTGGAAAATTTAGTAAGGAGACACTAGAGTTCATTTCAAGGACTCAGGACTTTTGGAATAGATTTTAACGTTGAGTACGGTATACAGCGCGACTGCAAATAGATTATGGACACTAAATACTGCACCGAGTAAGGTCATTTGCAAACTGTTTAATTGAAATCGGATCAGACGAAAAAAGATTGATTTTTGGTTAATACACAGCTTCGTAGCCTGCTTCACTAATACCCGTTTGAAGTTGCACTGCAATTAATGTGCATAATTCAGTGCAAATCCATTCCAAAAGCTTTGAGTCCTTGAAATGAACTCCTGTGTTTCTGTACTGAATTTTCCTGATACTGAGCAAAAACAAAAAAAACCGAAAGATTTTGTCAGTTTTCTTGAAAAGTCTTGTGAACTGTTGACATGTTATTCAAGAAGTCTGGTAAAGAGTACATACTAAATCGATGTCATTCTTTGATAAATTTCCTCTTTCGATCTTGGCCAAAAATGGCCCAATCACAGTATCATCAAAACCGTGAACGCCGTCAATCTGAAAATATGTATCTTTGAAGTAGAAAGTGGCACCGGATTCAGATTTCAAAAGCCGTTAGCTGTTGACAGTTCCTGTAAATGTCGTATTCCAAAAGCCGTATAAGGCGAGATTGATTTTTGGGGCCTTAGCAGCAGACATGGGCACGGTTGGGCGGTTGTGTGGGGGGTCCAAAATTTCCCGGTTTTCTCCAATGTAAACCCAACTTTTTTGGGCTGTGGGCAGTGGGGAGATGGGCCATTTTAACAATTTTCTTCATAGTGAGATCTGACTCCTGCGGGGGATATCCTTCACATCCCCTTGTGCCTATCTTTTCTTTCTTGTGCCCTGTTGTCGTGTGTTTTAACCAGCGAACTTGAGCTAAACGACCCCATCGACATACTGTATTCACTCTTGACCCCATTTTACGTTAGTTTTTAAAAACAATTTTTAAAGAATGACCGATTTCGATTTAAATAAATATCGTACAATGATGGCCTTTTCAAATTGATCCTTGACTTCTTGCAGCACAGTGCCATCGGCGCTAAACCAGGGCGTGTCGTCCTTGGTGCCGGCCTGCAGCCAGGGCAGCAAGTAGACGTAGTCGTGTGTGTTCATGCCAGCGAGACTCGTCGCCTCCATGAACTCGCGAGTCGTCTCGCGTGTCGAACTGAACATGCACACGATAACTGAAATTCATTCAATGTACCGGGAATTTGCGAATAGCCGGCGGCCTCTAAACGCTGGCCAACTTAACCTGGCCGGTGGACGACACGACAACCCTCTGGTGGTCATATGCAGTGCCGTGCCAACCTAATCGATAATAGTATGTTTTGAACGCGCGCAGCCTAGTCGACTATCGTGCCGCGTGACGGAGCACGACACAGCCGATCGCGAGAAGTGGAAGCGAAAAAACCAAAAAGCTGACCCCGCGCCGTAGTGGGACAAAAACAGCTCAGGACAAGAAGACGCCTGGTCGACTATTATTGATTAGGTTGGCACGGCACTGGTCACTTCCCTTCCCGCTACGATTTGACATTTTTGTCCGCGCTGACCGATGAGTCATTCAGTTTGGCTGACAGCCAACGCCAATTAGAGAAGTGGCCGCGAGGGCGGCGCTGTGGTCGTCCACCGGCCAGGTTCCTTTAGCCAGCGTATACTAGTAGTAGTCTGCGGCACAAGATCTGGGGAGCGCTAATATTGGCGCCCACTAGCGCGCTTCGCGTTCCCAACTATCTTGCGCCACAACCGCACTCGCAGGCTAGGAGGCGGGACCAGGTCTGGCTTAAGGATCCGGGGGGCCCTGGACCTTTTGGGGCGGGACCAGGCCTCGCTTAAGGATCTGGGGAGCTGGACCTTTTGGGGCGGGACCAGGCCTCGCTTAAGGATCTGGGGGCCCTGGACCTTTTTTCTCAGGGGCCCTGAATACCGCCGGAGGCGAAATTTTTTGAATTTTTTACCGCCGGAGGCGATTTTTTTTGCGTCTTTTACCGCCGGAGACAAAAAAATACATATTTTTATCGCTGGACGCTCCTTTTTGGCGAGCTGGGGGCCCTTATTCGGCGGTCGGGGCGCCTCCCTTACATGCGGACAACCGGGGGGCCCCGGACCAAAAGGTTCAAAAGGTCCATCATTAGGCCGGGCCTGGGCGGGACGGCTGTTCAGACAGTGCCGGTATTTCTAATTTTGCACATGTGTTCACATTTTTCGATCATTCAAGTATGTTTCGAAATGTTTCAAGAAGTTTCGATATTTTCAGAAATTTCGTTACAAAAGCGTACAAAAAAGTTTGCAGAATTTTTTTTGTCCGGCACAATGTTGCAAGTTATAGTGCGAGTGAATTTTTGATGATCTTCTTTCTATTGTATGCGGAGAATTCATTTGTCGACAAAGTGCAAATGAGACTAACTTCGGGCATTTTTCTGCAAATCTCGCAGAAGACCGCTGCTGGTCATGGCGTTGTTGTCCGCGGACTCATCAAACATAATCTTCTGAACGACGCTAATGCCCTTGTCGTGAAAGGTCTGCTCAAACGCCAACGTTCGCTCATAGGCTAGAGCACCCGTATTCGTCACAATGGCTACCTATAGAAGAAAAAGAAATGTATCAGTAAACATCGTCTTGACATAAATGCGAGAGGGATCCGAAGTCAGGGGGATGAACCGGCAGAGGGGGTAGGAGAGGTACGGTATGGGGTTCAAATTATGGCGGAAATTAACATTTCAAAGAAATTTCGGCTTCAGCCGCCGGACGGAGGGAAGCAAAGCCCTAGCCAGACATGGACAAGGTCAAACCCCCCAGGGGGGAGGGATTTAGTACCATAATTTTCTCAAAACCTCATTCTATCCAGTGCCTGTTCAATTTTTTTGCCACTACGTGGCGAATACGTTTTTTTTTAGCCTGGAGGGATATCCCCCATCCGCCCTCCCATGCCCATGTCTGGCCCAAGCCAAAGGCTCAACGTTCCATCAGCAGCGCTTCTGATGGAACGTTGAATTGGACAGTGAATCTTGGCCGATCTGGTCTCATACTTACACGTTTCCATCCAAAATGGCTGATGAGTGAGGCGACGGCCAACGAAATGGCGTTGGTTGTCCGCATTGAGATGCGAGCCAGAGTACGATATGTTGCTTTGTTTATCAAGTAGTCGTCTTCGGACATGTACCCAATGATCGGAACGTTCCAGAAGCTCGCCATTTTGCTGACACCATCCATTTCTGAATGTACAGAATGGCCCAATAAAAACATTAAATGTTTGGGTCGCTGCTGCGACCCCTATTTTCATCGGATCTAGCAGAAATTTTGAACAAGACGGCCTCAGGTATTGACTTAAAAGTGATAAAATTCATGATGATTGGTATAGCAAATCGGGTTTTATGCAAATTTTTGTTAGAAGCCAATAACATTGTAGAATGGCACCAGTTTGCCCGCGGATTTACTGTGACATTTCATGCCTTTGCACTCTTCAGCACCCGTTCCTACCCCACTATTTCTCGCACTGACCAATAGGTGGCGACTTTTTATTCAAGCGCGACGGATTGCTTGTGGTCACACCAAGCAAACTGAGGCCCGCATCCTGTCAAGCCATCTACGCGCGCAGCTCTATGAGGACAACGCCCTTTAAACTTCTGCTTCTTATCACCTTGACTGCAGTAGGGTCCTATGAAGGCGCGTACGCCTTCCTTGTGGTACATATCGGCGGCGACAGCGACGCCCTCGAATGATTGTCCGCAGGCCATTTTCGAAATGATTCTGAAATCAGTCCGCTGTGATCTTGACATGAATACGTAAATACATTTCTGTTGGTCCATAATGGGACGATCAAAGCGCTCGAATTGAGGAAGCTCTTGTAGATATCTGATTATGAGCAGTCGAACCAAACGGACGCCTCGTTCTGCTCATTGGGGCTCACTCAATCTGTAGACTGTTGTCGAGTAGACCTTCATCGACGAGCTGTTGACGGGCGATCTCGAGTACCTTGTCGGCGTTGGGCATCGCGTGCAAGGCACCGATATGCCCGACTGTCAATTTCAACGCGCTTCCATACTGAACAAAGAAGACAAGAATAGCAATTCCACCAGTCATCATCACGACTCAAAAGTCGTGTCGTCCACGATATTATAAGCAGAAGTGAGAGAACAATCTAGATACGGTATTTGGAGTTGTTTGTGAGAGTTACTTGTATCAAACGAAAATATCCGGATTATGATGAGCTGGCTTACTGCTGGCTAAAGCTTAGGCTTACCCGAGAATTTCATCTTCGCATGTGTCATGACGTTGCCGATGATTGGACATCAGCAGGGACATCAGTGATGGGATCGGGTCGACTTTTCTGATCCGAATCCGACAAATAGTCGTCGTGTCATTAGAGGTGGGCAAGTCCAAGGTGCCTGGGAGCAGTGCCGCATTTTTGGGATCTGGGCCCCCCGTGCCCATGTCTGCCTTTCTATACGCCTTGTGGACCAGGTAGGGGGCCCCAAGGCCATGGCCTGGTTGGCCTGTTCGATAATACGGTCCTGTCTGGGAGGGGAAGAACCGGTTTTCAAGGGGGTACAAGCTCATCTAGGGGGTACACTCTTCATCCAGCACTGGGCATAAGACCCTCAAGTAGGGGGGGGGGGTAAACCAGAAGAAGTTTCTCTTTAGAATAAGCAGCCAAATGAAATTCAAAAAAATCAAAGGCAGGTGATGGGAAGTTCTTCATTTGAGCTGACAGCTCTCTTTCTCATTGAGCAACAATTACTGAATCACATCGCAACAAAGAGCACTAATATAGCAGACAGTCAAATTTTAAAGTCTTCAAAAGACACAGCAAACTAATATTACCCTGCGGATCGCCTATCAGGTCAGAGGCACATTTATTCAGTCGTCAGTCACTTAGAAACACTTGTGGATAATAGTTTTGTACGGTGTGTGGTAGCGAAGACGGCGTGAAGGAGCCGAGCCGCTCATTCTTTGGGATAAAATTTTGATTGCGTCAAAACCGTCAAAAACTGAAAAACTGCCGTTATTGTACATTTCGTTAACTTAATCGAAATAGTCTCCTGAAGGTTGAAACGAATGCTGTGAAAGGAGCGATGAAAACTGGCTGCATCGCGTTGGCCAGTAGTCAATTCCAATTCTGCCAATTATTCGCGCGCCGCTCTGTGGTTGCGAACGAGACTGTTTGCCGTGTTATCAATCACAAGTGTTATAGAGATTGAAGAGGGCACAGTCAGTGTGCAGAGTGCTGCCATGCACTTTCGGCCGAGAACGATACCTCGCCGACCCCTTAGGCCTGGGGCGCATCCCCAAACAACACCAAGTTTATTCGAAACGAATGAAACGCAAGCAACGAGTAATACAGCAACGACTGTCCATACCAGAAAAACCTTCAAGCCACCAGTGCGAAATGTGATCCCAGAGGAGAAAAAGGGGTATGAACAGTCCAACACATTGACACAGAGAGTACGCAAACCACCCTTAACGAATCTTTTTATCACGAGAAGTGGGGCCGGTGGGAGCGAACTTGGATTAAACGTATGTAATGACGGGAGTACGAGCGAGCCGCATATAAGTGCGGCACGGTTACGCGTACCGTTTGCGATAATTAGCACATTAAGATATCAACCACACACGCCGGCTTGTCATCGCCTTGACACGGAATGGGGAATGATGCGACACCTGTCGCCGGCCTGCCGAGACAGTACTATGCGACCCTTAACTTTTTTCGGCCGCCTTCGGCGGCGAAGGGGGGGGGAATGGGTGTAGCTAGCTACATACGGGGTCCGACCGGAGGGGGCCTGTATGTAGCTAGGTCCCCCCCGGTTACAGGTATGCCACTTTTACAACCCCTCGATTTTGGTCCCTGTACTGTAACCCCTCAACTTTTGATTCGACTACATGTATACCCCTTCAAGCGCAGCGCTCAAACGCATGTTCTGATCCTTAAAAATTTCTGAAATTCTGCACGCAATGGAATGGTTGTTCGCAGTGTCGCAATGAGTTGTTTGGCAGCATTAAAGAGCACATAGATATGTATTTTTTTATTTGTAGTCAAGCATTACAATTGCAATTTAAAAATAATAAAATTAAATTCTTTTGGAACTGCCAACGGAAAAAACGCCGGTACAATGAGATGTTGGGGATTGCCGCATTGTTGTTTTGCAAATTTGCCACACAGGTTTCGTTATCTTCACTTGAAAAATTGCTCTTCATAGATATCCGTCGTAATATGCGGAGAGTCTGCTTTAATTTTGAAGTCAACATATTGAACTGACAATGGAGTTTCAACTTTTCCTATTGTGAAAATTGTTTGGTAAACGGACGTGTTGTTCGAATCTTGATCTGGAAACATCAAATCTAGTTTTTCCAGTTACAGGGTATGATGAGGAGTCATGATAAAACTTTCTTTTTGAATAATTTTACTAAAATGGCACCTAAGAAGGTGAAATTTTCTCATTACGTTCTCCTATATTTATCGTTTTTTTTCGTAAAACTTTCGTAAAATTCGGTCAAATATATTCTCGACATATGGATCGATGAACACAAAACGTGATTTAACACGTACTGAAAAATCGCGGTGGTAACGTGCGAAATAAAAAATTTCGAATGCCAAAATCAATCAGAAATCATATTTCCAAAAATTTCTTTCTTTTCCGATGGTTGATGGAAAAAAATTTGGTTCCTGGCTCATTTCGCAACACTCTGTGTTCAAGTTTCCCGCGTTACGGTTGATTTTACTATAGGCGAGCGTTGAAAACGGGTGTCGTTTCCCTTCGTCGAGATGTCAACGTAACGTTCACCAAGTTTCATAATTTTTTATTGAAAAAAATGGCAAAACTAGAAGAACATACTCTGAAAACTTCAGCATGATAGGTGCGATTTGCGCAAAAATATTCGAAAATAAAGTTGTATCATGAATTTCCTCACGTCCTGTAGAATCGCATAGATAGAGCTACTTACAGGGTGATTCAAATCCGGTGCTGATCGAACTGGTGGATCTCTCTGCTGGAAACTTAATCGGTTGCTTCCATTACGTCGAAAATCCATTACAATCATGAACGTTTTGTACAAATTTAAAAATTATGGAATTTTTTGCATCGGAACTCAATGAAAATTGATTCAGTAAAACTCATTGTTCTACTCTACTTTGTGTTAAAATTTAGTCAAAATTAGTGTTAATTTGAAAAAGTTACACGCTATCGAAACGAGTATACATTCACGAAAAACCGGAAAAATTGCGACATTTGAAATACGCAAAATTTCGTGTCACGACTACATGAAAAAAAATTTCAACTTAATACAGACAAAAGTGCCATTATCAGGGCTTTAAAATGAGCTATCCCAAGTTATGATTGGATGTCATGATGAATTTATATGACCGAAACAAATCGTCTCATTTTAGAAGCCTTACCCTATAGGTAATTGCAGACAGCAACATAAGGGTCGCTTCGCCTCTATCTGATAGAAACAAACGGCGAAAACACTGGAAAAATAATCAACCAGTACAACAATATCGTAACTAACATACTCCATTGAATAAAAAATATGGTCAAACATCAATAACAATTTGAAGACAATATCGAATTACAGTACGAATTTTGCGTGCCATTGAAGGTGATTTTTCGCTAAGTTTTAGAAGTCATATCGAGAACTTAGCGATTATATTGTGTTTTGGAAAAGATACATATGTAAAATAGCAGCGAACGAAAACCATTTCTTTTTGCATTGCCATGCAAAGTGAGGAGGTACAGCATACGGTAATAAACAGATGAAACCTACACCGTAATGGCGTTGTCCTTGATCGCAAAAATTTCCACCGTACAAGACTTACACAGACTGCTGCGGCTTTGCTGAGAAAAATTGAGGTGGGAAATTACTTCTTCACTCGAGAGCAAGCTTTCAGGGGCCTATTTCACAAAAGAGTTGTAGAGTTGTAAGTTTTAAGTTACTGAGCGCGCCGTTGCCATGGCAACTAAAGGTAGGTGGGCGTCGGAAAGCTGTTCCCATGGCAACAGCCAATGCGCGTGCTCTGCAACTTACAACTTACAACTCGACTAATTTTATGAAATGGGCCCTAGACTAGAAATTTTTTTCATTCTCCCGAAGACGGAATCCAAAAACAGGGGGCACTTTACCAACTTTCTAAGGCTTACACACCGTTAATAGTCTGTACTGCTCATTAATAAATACGTAATTCTTGGTTCATTCTTCTGTCATTAGTCGCCTTGAAATTCTGGAAAGCAATCGTTGCTGCACATTTCCGATTCTTAATTGATGACAGCATTCGCTTTCAGCATTAATTCACTAGGTCTCTGCGATTCTTTCTTCCCTTCCAGCCAATACGTGATGCAGGTTCCTTTTCCCTGAAAATCAGATCGCATTGACAGGCTCTTTTTGAAACAATATTATTTACAGTAAGCATGAAATTCGAAAACCGATGCAAGTTAGTCTGCGCGTGTTCCAAAATTTTGCGGCGAAACTGCAGGAGCTGGAGGAGTAACAATTCTATGAAATTCGTTTGCCTTACCTTTACTTCGACGTTACCACGAAGCGAAACGATGAAGTCGGGATTTCTTCTGACCAAAAGATCGTGAGCCGCTTGGCTCATTTGAATTCTTTCTGCCAGCCCCGTGCTCTCCATTCGCGCTGACATGTTTACCTGAGTAAACGCGCGCTTGATTAAAATGGGCAGTCTGCGTCGTTTTGCATTACAAATGTTAACGTACTGAACCCGTGTCAACATAACGTAACACTACTTCGAACTGGAAGAACAATTGTACAAGCATTAATGAAGCGATGAAAACAATGCTTGGAGACAGGGTTGGGCGTGGAGGGGAACGGGGGGTACGGGGGTATGGAGGTACGGGGAAGTACGGGGAGTACGGGGGGTTCAGACTAATATCTCACGGGTGGGTAAAAACTGATGCTGCCAGCAGAACGGCAAACGTACGTCTGTTACACAATGACGACGGGTTAGTGTGTTGCTAGGCGACCAATGTATTAGGTTAGTGCATAACTTCGTAGCGTTTTTTCCTTTATGAGTTCAATAAAGGATCGAAAGCTGCGCAAGCGACTCGGAACGTTGCGATTAGATTAAACTCATAAAGGAGTACGTGTCGGAGATGTTCGGTTTTGTTCACTTAAAGTTCCATTGTTTATGCTCTAGAAAACAACAATATTATGACAAATCATAAAAAGCGTTTTCCGATTGTGAAAGAGAAATGAAAGAGCTTTCTAATGGTATATAAAACTCAGCCCACAGGCAATTTTTGATAAGATAAAATTGGTGTTGAAAAAAACGCTACGAACTTATGCACCAACCTAATAAAATGCTAACACATTAACCCCCCCCCCCCTCCCATGTCCACCTCTGTCTGGAGAAGAAACAGCACACAGCAGCACACAGCTTGGCGAATGAAAATAATATCTGCGATAGACATACCGTATCTCCGAAGAGACAGTAGCGTGGAGCAGTGAGGCCGACAACGCCTGCGGCGACGGGACCC
>JAQGCX010001288.1:0-11562 GCA_034700205.1 Plectus parietinus
TATTCCTCGCACCCGCTCTATGTAATATTCTGCCGGGCAGAGTTTTACGCGCGTAATATTATGAGGGCAGACTATTACACGGGCAGAGTATTACCTGCCACACCGGCCCATGGACATCACTGAAGTAGATAAAAACGACTTTGAACGATGGACTGACTGGGTGGTTCACGGAAGGGGTCATTGGCGCGCAGGGAGTAGCCGGAGTCTGGCGGCGGGTCGTCGTCGTCGGCGCTGTTGTCCTCGGTGTCGCGCTTCATGCGGCGATGCGCGTGCTCGTTGCCCGCGTCGAAGAAACCCACGCCGAAGCCGTGTGTGATACCGTAGTACTTGGGAGGTCGGCGCTCCCCTGCAATTTTTAAAATCCAATTAAAAATATATTGTCGCAATTTTTCGAACGGTTCATAAGAAATCGATCCAACCTCCCTTAATTGAATGTCGCGCGCTGTCAAAATTCAGAATTTATTGTACTGAATATCATTAATTCGTATGATTTAAATCAATTTCTTGTAAACGACATTTAGTCACTATTACACATTTTAAATTCTGGGGTTACGGTGCTTTCTACATTACTCTCTTTACCGTCAAGGGAATTATAAGTATAATTATACCTCAGAAGACAACAGATTTAAAAGAAATTGTTTAGCTATGTTTCACTTTTGCATCAATTTGAGTCGCAAAACAGCAACGATAATTCGAGGTCGATAATAATAATGAGAAAAATTGAAACTTCGATGGAAATAAATAGAATACCGTTTTGATCAATTATTTGCATCCAGAGATTGGAACGCAGCATCGGATTGCGCATCCACGTTTCAATCGCGTCGGTAATATTGAGCACCAGCCATGGGCCAGCGTTCGCCACAAGTGGTACGCTGTCAATCTGGCGAAGAGGCGGGATGCTATAAATAGGCTATCTATTCGACAGTGTTCAATAGAAGTTGTCAGAAAACAAGTTGTAAGTGGACATACTGTATTCATGGAAATGGTAACACAGGGTTACTTTTATTTCAACCTGATTGTGATCAAATTTTTTTCCACAAAAAGCATTTATCACGAATCCAGTGCTGTTCACGAGCCGGCCCGGAAATTTCGCCAAAAAAAAGCCCGGCTCGGTCAAAATTTTCCCGGTCCTGGTCTGGGCCGGTAAAAGTTTTCCGGTCCGGACCCGGGCCTGGTAATGTTTTTTCGGGCCCGCCCGCAAGCCAGTTATGCTGTGCAAATCATCAGTAAAATATAAAGTAGTTATTTTGAGTGCAAAATGGAGTTATTGTTATGGTCAATTTATTGTCTGACAGTTTACAAGAAACACGCCATTTGAATGAAATACTTTACCCGGAAATTTGCTTTAAAAAAAAGCCCGGCCCGGTCAAAATTTTCCGGACCGCGCCGGGCCGGCCTGGAACAGCACTGCACGAATCATTCGTTATCAGCAATAAAATGCCACGAATAAATGTTCAGCATTTAAGCAGCAGCAGTTATCAGAGCTCAAGCGATACGACTGACTCGCATTCCCTAGCATTGCTATCATCTCTTAGATCATCTTGTCCGAGATAGATTTCTTCAGGAATGTTCACTTCATTAACCGAAACTTCGTCGAGCTTTAAGAGCGAAACACGCAGAAATAGTAATCCATGGGTCACTATTAATTCAACCATCCTGAACCCTTGGTCACTATTTCCACGTGGGTTACTTTTTCCGTAAATACGGTATAAGATGCAATAATGTTCCAACAAAAATTCAAAGTAAAGAGTACAAATCTCTATTTTGGGGTAGCAAGTGAAACGTTTGAATTACCTGTCAGAGTCCTTGTCTATAATGTGTACGGTCAAGTAGCCCTTGGGCAAGACGCCAGTGTTGTTGATCAGAATGCGCAGTTCTGCTCCGATCAGTTTCGAGTCAGTCGGTATGTCTCCGATATCGAACCCCATGTGGTCCATGTCTTCTTGCATGAAAGTACCGCTCGAATCATCTGCAAGTATACATTCGCATTGAACAAGTATGTACTAAGCCTAAGCTTAAGCCCAACCGTGTGGTATGAAACTCATGATGGTATCAGCTTGCGTCGAATCGAACAGACCAGGTCGCTTGTACCCAGCGCTTGTTCCTTGTGATGACACGAGATATCTGAAACAAATTCGGTTGGTCAACGTAAAGTTGTGCAGAGCTAATTTGACAGATTTTTGGCAGACGTCAAATCAAGAATACCATACTTGTATGCGGGACTGATTTCTTCGGTGTCGGCGTCTTCGTCGTTGTCGTCGCGCAGCATGGAGCGGTACAGATCCATCATGAACAACGGCGCCGATTCATCCTTGAAGTGGTTGAGTGGTCGCGGCGGCCGATGCAGTCCCAGCAGCTGCAGAATCCTGTGCTGAAACTCTTGCCTTTCGCGATTCCTGCAAGGGATAATATATGCGAATGATGTTTCACTTTCTACACTTATTTTCACTTTCTTTGCTTAAGATGAGGCTATACTTCGAATAACACGTGTTATGCACCAGAAATCCACTCAGGGGTCCCACACTGAGAGCTCGTTCTCGGCCAAAACTTGGCCGTTTTAGCTGAGTTTGAACTTTTTGAATAGAGAATGATATTGGCTACAACATATTGAAAAATGACAAGAATTCATGTAGCTGTTGGCGGGAATTTAAAAGATTACTTCAAGAGCATAAGTGAAAAAACTCGTGTTCTTGAAGTAAACTTTCGAATTCCCGCCAACAGTTATATGAATTCTTGTCATATATCGATATGTTGTAACCGGTATCATTCTCTATTCAAAAAGTATAGGTTCAGCTCAAACGGCTAAGTTTTGGCCGAGAACGAGCTCTCAGTGACCCGTGGGGGGATTTCTGGTGCATAACAGGTGTTATTCGAAGTATAGCCTCACCTTTACCGTATTTATTCGAATACAAGCCCGTCTCTAATATAAGCCCCCTACTTTATGTCTGTCGTACGAGAGTTTTTGTGTCTAAAACGTACATTTAGCATAAAGAAGCGCCAACATCATTCGCTTTCGCTTTTTTCTCGAAAATTTTGAAATTTATCGAATTGAGATTAAAACCTGTCGTGGAGATTACAGATTTTTAAGGGGATCAAAAAATAGAAGCCCCGGGGCTTATTTTATAATATATACGAGAATTCACAATGTAAACCAGAATGATTTCTCATAATAACCAAATGGCAACAAAATGGAATGAAATACCTTAAAATCAAAACAAAACTTACCGATAGAGCGGAAATGGGACGGTTTGTTCGAGTCCATTGTCTGCGTAAAATACGACCGATTTGCCACCGAACTCTGAACAGCAGATGGCTATGATCAGCGACAAACAGACCGCCGCCAGCAAGGTGGACGGCATCACGTTGCCTTTCAACACTCAGGTCGCTTTTTCGTCTGAAATATTGCTGTCGACATAACTTCGAAACGCACATTTCATGATCTCGCGATATATACTGATAGCAAGTAAGTGCTAACGTCATTTCCGCAATGATTGATTTCCTATTCCCATTCCATTAAACAAGACATTCATCGCAGAATTCCCCAACGCAAACGTCAAGTTACATCGACTTTCCCAGGTCTCACAGTCTTTAATCTTGAAATCAACTTTTTCACAACGTTCGTTTCGTTTTCCCAAACCAGTTCACAGAGCAACAGAATGAACATCTCGCACTTCGGCGCGCGCGCGGGGCGGTGCAGTTTTCTAACTCGTTCATTACCGGAATTGACGCATAAGGACTCTTGTTGAGACCCGAATACTCTTATTTCATTTCATTAATTTCTTTCTCCTATTTTGCTTGATTTCGCAGAATATTTGATTGTTGGAAGATTGTTTAAGATTATTGTAAACAAATTTAACTATACTAACGTGATTTATTAGAAATTAATGTAATGTTTGATGTTCTTATTCTGTGATGCCAATAACTGCATGTACAAGCGGATACGGTAGGTTTCGTCTCCACACTATACAAAGTGTCGTCTATTAACCCTTTTTCAGCTGAAAGTGGTAAGGAGATATGAGATCGCCGTTGGTTGATGTGAGAATCGCTCAAGTACTCAATCGATTTCGAGGTGATGATGGTGAAGCAGCTGCTGGCGCGATCGCCTTTCTTCACGACAGCGTCGTTCCTGTTTCCCAGGACGGACCACAGTCAGTTTTCTTCTTCTTGATCTGCTCTTGTGAACTATGATGTGATAGATGTGGTCTGGTTGCTCTGAAAATGGCTGGCGATCTGCTTCAAGTCGACAGCATCAGTGTGGAACGTATTTTTCTTGCTGCCAAAGCTCGCAACTTTACCAACAATGGCGAAATGTTCTCTGGTCAGAGACTTTCCTTTCTTAGATGCACTGATTAATTTGTTCGTTTCAGCTGAATGGTTGGCCAATTTGGCTGAAGAGCAGTTCGGATGTACTTCTCAGGTGCTATCGTCTCTTCCTTCTCAATATGACCTGTGCCAATTGCTCAAAGATCCAAAGACATCCGTTCTCGTGCCTTACGACAATGACAAAAATTTCGAACCAACAATGCTCAAAGGCCATGCAGCTCATTGGTGCTTATTGGTTGGCTTCGTCGCAGTGACCGATGCTTTGGCCGAGTTGAAATGGATCAGTGAATCTGACATCCTCCAAACTGCTGATCAATTGCCACTGAACGATCTGTTTCTGTTTGCTTACCATGGGAAAAGCAAACATCCCGGTCTGTGGCAGTACGACGTTTTGAAACGGAGCAACGAGAATCTTTTCGAATTTGGCGAACAGCGATCAAATGACGGCCGAACTTATGTCCTTCCCCCAGAGCAACTGGAAGGCTTGCGAGCAAAATGCGTTGTTTTAAGAGCTCAGTAGTTTCCATGTTTAAAACTGTTAGCTTTTTGGTGCGTGTCAACTGCCAAAGATTGATTATGTTTAATATATGTTTAAGTAATGCTCATTGTTGCAATAAACTCTCTGTCAATCAAGCAGTAAACAGCTTGCCACGCGTGTTCATAATTTTGTTCGGGCTGCCTTCAAGAACCGCTGAATACGTGTTTAAATAATGCTCAACAAACGTTCTGTCAATCAAGCAAAAAAAAGCTTGCCACGCGTGTTCCTAATTTTGTTCGGAGGGCTGTCTTCAAGAACCGCTGAAATTCTGGGTTGAGTTGAGTGTTCATTTTTGTTGAACTAGCGGAGCGCAATTACCTTTAGGTAAATTTACCTACGAATGACATTTCTACGATGTATGAAGCGCGCTCAACCAGTGTTGTCTTTCGTCCCGAAATAAATTTTCGTCTTCGTCTTCGTCCCGTCCCGTACGTAAAATAAATTTTCGTCTTCGTCTTTTTCTTTGGGACGAAGACGAAAATTTCCAGGACGAAAGACAACACTGGTCAGAACATTAAATTTCAGCCCTGACCCTTCCACCTCAAAGCACGACCACAACAGCCCCACCAATGCCAACTACTCACAGTGGAGAGTGCGACCTGAAAGCGCAACAATGGGACATCGTTCTTTTGTTTGATGTCTCGGATCTTGCCATGGCGGACAATAGAAGACTGCTGAACTTGGTATTATTTGGTTCATAGTTTGAAAAATCAGCACCACCAAACTAAAACTGAGGAGCTTGTTAGTTAAGCCGCGTGCACAATGCACCGACTTGACTGATGGTAACGTACACAATGCACCGACTTGACCGACGGCCGTCTTGACCGATGGCCGACTTGACCAATGAATTGAAGTTCTATTCAGTTTGAATTTAGTCGGTCAAGTTGGCGAAGTCGGTGACCTGTTTTGCGCATGATATTACCACAACATCTTGATTGAAAACCATGCGCTTGGGTTCTGAATACTGTACGTACTGTCATAGCAACGCGCACTTTCATTGGTCCGCTGGTCACGTCAGTCGTCGGTCAAGTCGGTGCATTGTGAACAGGGATCTTTTTTTCGTCGTTCACATCAGTCATCGGTCATGTAGGTCGTCGGTCAAGTCGGTGCATACCTGTAACCGGGGGGGACCTAGCTACATACAGGCTCCCCTGGCCGGGCCCCGTATGTAGCTAGCTACATGCATCCCCCCTCGTGGTCGGACTGGACAAGCACTGGATAGAATGACCCTCGGCCGCGAAGCGGCCGCTAACACATAAGGGTCCCCCTTTATCATTCGGCTCAAGCCCGCAAAAAAATTTGAATTTTTAAATTTCGCCTCAAAATCCCGACACGAAGTACCGTACCCCGGCGACCCCCCTCTCCCTCCTGGTCGCCAGCATGTATCTGATCTCGGACCAGCGTTACAGGTATGGATGTAAGATATTGCAAAGTACACGTTAAAGACAGACCAGTCAACGACTTGATGACGCATTAAACATGTAATATATTCACACGACCTATTTTCGTTGCTCAATGAATTGCATACTAAATATGCGAGGCGGATTTATCTTTCTCACTCTCTCTCCTGTGTCGCTTGAAGTCAGTTCGAAATTAGTCCGTTCATATTATATATAAGGAACTTTGTAAATCTGTCCGAGTTTCAAAAAAGTCAAAAGAAGTAGTTTTTTACTCTTCAGTGTCTCAGGGGGAAACATTTCTGCCATCTTTCGCGACGTGCACCATCGCCAACGAGTGCGCAAAATTTTTGGGATATTGATTGGATGCTCCTGCCGTTAAAAATGCTCAAAATAAGATATTCGACGTTATTATCTTTGTTTTAAACGCATATCTGAATTACGTCATGTTCGGATTTAAATCTGTAAAAACAGAGCAACGAGCAGATAAGAACATCAAAAAAACTGCCAACAAATTTTGATCGCAACAGCGTATTTTTCGATTTTCAAGGGACTGCGATTTTCCGCTGCGAAAACATTTCGCCCAACAATCTCAAAGAGTGCAATGTAGCGCTTAGATAGCGTTGGCAACCGCCGACTTTAGCTTGGCGGCTTAGCTTATCATGATTTGTATGACCTTGTCGTTCAATTGCCGAATTATTCGAACAGAGTGATCAATCTCTCGATCGAGCTCATTTGTTCCATTGAACATCAGATTTGCTATAAAGACAACGATAAGTGAATCGAGAATGGTGATGGTTCAGTAGCTCCAGCACTTTTCAAGCAGAGTTGGGGTTCATTCTCGATAATATTTTCCATTCATACCCAAAACCGAAGGGAAGAGAAATCCGAAAACCAGGGGGGGGGGAATCCGCCCATCTGCGCTCCAGATCTGTGTGTTGTCGATTATAAGTTGCTTTTTTGTTTAAATGTGACATTAAACACAAAATACTCTGGATCTCTAGGTACGTACTGTACTATTCTGGAACAGTATGCGTCAGAAGCAAGGCGGTTCCTGTTTGGTCTGTACAACGCCGGCGTGCGGGAAAAACTTCAACGCCAGATCTTGTGCGGCTTGCTGCGCTTTCTTTCGACGCACAGTATGCGACGGCCGGAAATATGAATGCGATGAATTGGAAAACTGCAATGTCACATTTCGTACGTTAATCTTTCACATGAACTTTATAAGTGCTGTCGAAAATGACCGAAAAGCTTTCAGATGCTGAACGACGATCTTGTCGCTTTTGTCGCTATCAGAAGTGTATTGCTGTTGGAATGCTGCCGGAAAGTACGTAATTTTTCGATCATTGATATTCGTTTTGGTACTCATGAGAGAGCAGGAAAAATATTTTTCACAGTTTTACATGCTCAGTTCTTTTCGGTACCTGAACTTTCTGCTTTTCTTGTGGTAAAAAGGAGAAAATACGATTAAAATACGTCGTGAACTGTCGCAAAATTTTAACGTGCAGTTTCAGAAGTCCAACGGAAAGCTTCTTTATCAGCTGGCATTTCCTGTACTCGCCCGAAAGAAGAGGGGCGAACATCTACAGATCTTGACCAGCTCGTGAAGTGCTACCAATTTTTGAAATACATTCGGCTGATTCAATATGGACGTCTCATTGAAGGCGAGCTAAAACTTGTAAGAAATTCTTTTTGGGGTTCATACTTTCCATATTATAGCTATGTTTCGAGAACAGAATGCTTAGGATCACTTCAGTTCAGTTTTAAAAATTTATTACTTTGACTTTGCTTCCACTGGTAATAGAATATTTTTTCTGTTTTTAGTTTGCGCAATACGATATGGAGACGTGTTTACACGCCCACACGTATCTGTGCGAAATTATTAAACTGTGTGCTCCGTTAAAATAAAACAGGATAATTACAAAGAGAGTCATTCGAGAAGGAAGTAACGAAGTCAGTCGAAGACAACGTAGAGGAGTAAAAATAACGCGCTTACCATTCATGCGATTTCATCCATCGATAAACAAATAACCGCAATTATTTCAGGCTCCGCAAGAAGCAAAATACAAAAATTTGAATATGATCGAATCTGCTGAACCGAACATAATTTGGAAATTTCTCAACACCCAATCTAATTTTCGGCATTTGAACACTTCTGACAGGGTATGTTTTTTAAATTCTTTTAGGCATTCTTTTATCGTTTGTTTTTTGATAGGGAAAATTACACACCATACACACAGAAATGTCGCTGACATACATTAAGGGAAGCGGGATAAGTTTTTGCGATCATCTCGAATAAGCACATTTGATAATGTCATCCAGACAGTAACTGTAGGTTATGGGCCACATGGGCCACATGGGCCACGTGACCCACGGCCCCGCGGCCCACAGTCACTTAAAGGGGGTCCCCTTACTCTTAATTCGGGTCTGGGCGAGCCAGAAAAGAAACCTCTTAAGGGGTTTGTTTAAGTGAGGGTTCCTCTTAGGCGGGGATTCCCAAAATACGCCCGAGCTTAATTGGTTGGGGGGTGCAGGGGCGCGCTCAAGCACCAAAATTTGAAAATATTGTACCTGTTTATGACTCAAAATGCTATGAAAACTCAATTACTCCAAATCCACCGGGACTTCGGTGGCTTTGCATCTCCATAAATTCCGAAAGGAAATAGTTTGACTGGACGAACATAATTATTTTGCAGATGGCATTGTTTGAAAACTTTGTGCATGTTTCGTTCTCCGCGGAAATTGCATTGGCGACTGTACAATATGGCGGAGTCGGACAAAACAGAATTTATTTGCAAGACGCAAGTTTTGTTAATTGCACAAACAATGGAATAATGCAAATTTTCTGTGAAAATACTCAATTCACTGATCTTGAATTCATTGCAAGGTGAGTAAGGTACCCCAGTATTTAGCTTACATTAAATCTCAGTTGCAACCGTCAAAAAAGTAACGTTTCGATAAATTAAGCATTGTTGGAAAAACTGTAGTGCCCTATTTTATTTTTGCCCATGCAATGAAAATTTTTAGTGCAATTTTGCAGAATCTGCCTACCAGGCATGCTGTTTGCTGCTGAAAACCTTGCTCCATCTCTGCAAGCAGCAAATTTAAACGAAATGGAAGAAGCAGCGCTTTTTAATTTATTGCTGTGGGACACTGGTGCCAAAACTTTTGAGCCCATGAACATTTATCGGAATAATATTTTAAACATTTTTAGCGGTTCTCGCTCTGTCTATCGAAGGAATACAGATTGTCGAGTTGCAGCGTCAACAAATACTGAAAGATTTGAATCAATTCTACGAATCAAACGGCAGTGATATTGCATTGCGATTGGGGAGCCTCTGTCTACTGTTGGCACCAATCAAGGTACTGTATTTAGTTCAGCTTTCCGTTATTCCACATTAACATTCAATTTTGCATTGCAGGAACATGCTCACATGCGACGAGAGGATGCTTGCATTCTCGCACTGTCAAAGAAAAGTGATGCATAAAGTGAAAAGTTCTGCACTTGATGCACGTTTGTTGCTGAAGCTGTATATACGGTACAAGTTTTATTTGTCTAAAAATATATTCTTGTTTCTGTCGGTATTTTGTTTGCTATTTTGAAATGCATAGCATTTGTTTTTGCTGTTGATGAATTCTGTGGACACAGATGTGTATAAATGTTGTACAGGGTGTCTAAAAAAAAAGAGTCAATAGATTCAATTTGTTGAATCTCAACCAAAAAATAATTAGATCAATGCAAAATTTTTATCATAAATACATCATAACAGGTTATTTTTTATGTTAAAATGTTAGTTTAATTGGATGCTTGAGTTATGAAAGGTTATCGATGTCACCTTTGAGACTAATGAAAAATGAACGCTCAAAAGAAAACATATCCCTTCAGTAAAATCGCTGTCTCTTGACAACTACTATACCCATTGTCGTCAAATTGAAACTGTAAATACCTCTAAACGTTCCTTTCATACGAAATAATTTTAAGCTTATTTAGGTGACATTTTAAATAGTAATGCTTGATGGCGTAAGACAGAACTTGAAAAACGTGAGAGTGAACAGTATTCTTAGAACATTTGTGAATCCACCGCATCGTTTAATGTTGAGCAGCTTTTCATAGCAAAATTTTGACGACCATTTAGCTGTTAGGGCGTGAATGATAGCCGCATCTGTAAAAAATTTGCATAAAACGAGCTGTTCGTTTCCAATCAACATGAAATTTAAAGCATTTATAAGATAATGTTTGAGGCAAATGTGTTCAAAATTTCAGCTCGATCGGATTAAAATTGTTGAATCTGCTGCGATTCGAACACTGCGACTTTTCGTTTGCTGAAAATATTTTTGTAGAAGTCCCTTTTTATGGTCTATAGGAAACTTGAAAAATACCTCTGGTATTCCGTTTTTAGGGCCTCTGAAAATTAGAAAATCCGAAAATTTCGGTCATTTTTGTGATTTTTCGTTAGTATTTTTCGCATTAAGTTTTTGTAAGTGTTTCTATTTATGTGAAACTTTGTTAAAATTTACTTCACACTATCCAGAATTTAAAAAAACTAGTTTTCTGTTGGCAGCTACTGTGTCTAATTTTGTGCAATTTCCGGAAAAGTCTGCATTTGCTGTGATAACAGGATTTATTGACCGTTGAGAGATTGGGAACATTTGAAAACGGCTGTAAGTTAGTTTTTAGTTAAATTTTAGTTAACCATATTCGACTTTCCCCGGATTTTTTACACTAGAATCAACCGTTTCCGAAAGTGTCCAATTAGGAACTTTTTCGTATCAACCGGATTTCCTTACATTGTCACTGTGGGATAACTGTACTGTGAATTTTGTGGTCCAGTTTCTATTCAATTCTTATCGTCGGCCCATAACAGAAAGTTTTCTAACTAAAGTAATTTGGGAAATGACAAATTGTAACGTAAAAAACTGTGGGGAACTCGATTATGATAAGTAAAATTATCTGGCACAATGGTAAATGGGAACTAGACCACAAAATTCACAGTAAACTTATCCCACAGTGACAATGTTTGAAAATCCCGTTGCCACAAAAATGTTCCCAATTAAAATACTTATGGAAATTATCGGATGTTTTTTGTAAATCCCGTTGCCACAAAAAGTTCTCAATTAAAACTCTTTTGGAAATAGTTGATTCTAGTTTAAGAAACCCCGGGAAGTCGAATGTGTTAAGCAAAATTGTCTACAACATCAAAAAACTCTTGCCTAACCAAAAATTCCCATTTTGTTCCCATTTTCCATTGTCCAATTAATCATCGCCCTTATACAAAAATTCGTCTCTAACAAAAAAGTTCCCAA